>KL265640.1:40724-78159 GCA_000699545.1 Podiceps cristatus | reverse complement strand
AACCCAAAACATTCTATGGTTCTATGATCTTCCTTCCTCCCACCCTGTATCGTTAGGTTATGGAGCCAGGCCCGCTGTTTGCTCCCAGGGATTTTGCATTCCTGGTTGCACAGGTGTGTCTAGGCAGGGGAAGAGTGCACCAGCTCAAAATACTTTGTCCAACATCACACCAGCATTCTCTCACTTCTAACTGTCCTTCCCAGCTACTGATCTCTGCCCACTCTTATCAGCTACAGTCCTTTGTTAAGGTCTAATGTTTTCAGGGCACCCTAAATCTTGAACAGGTTCAAGTCACAAGAACAAAACAAAGCAAGTGGCGATAGGAAGATCTGCATCTCCCTGAATGTATGACAAATCTTGACACGTGTCTGAGCACATTAACCACAAACAGAATCATTCTATTATCAACTCAGGATAGAAAATACAGCAAAGAGATAGCAGCAGCATGTCTCAGAAGGGAAAGTGTACTGCAAGCATCAACTAGGAGCTGCATCAGGAAAAGCATTCTCATACTTTTTTAAGTAGAGATGGCTAGTCATAGAATCACAGAATCGTTTCGGTTGGAAAAGACCCTTAAGATCATTGAGTCCAACCACTAACCTAACACTGCCAAGTCCACCACTAAACCATGTCCTTAAGTGCCATGTCGACACATATTTTAAATACATCCATGGTGACGACGCCACTTCCCTGGGCAGCCTCTTCCAGTGCTTGGCAACCCTTTTGGTGAAGAAACGTTTCTTAATATCCAATCTAAACCTCCCCTGGCACAATTTGAGGCTGTTTCCTCTTGCCCTATGTCTTGTTACTTGGAAAAGAGAACAACACCCCCTCGCTACAACCTCCTCTTGGGTAGTTGTAGAGAATGAGTCACTCCAGAGCATTTAATCAGAAAAAAAGCCTTAATAAGGCTGAAAGTATATGGACACTGCTAAAATGGAGAACAGCGCAGCACTGTGTATAAGACTCAAACACATGGCTCCTACCTGCCTTCCTGGCCTTATTGAGCTCACTAGAGTTGCTGATCTATAGCCAATGCACCAGTTGCAGTGGGCTGTCTTCTTTCTCCTTGCTGCTCCTCCTAGTGTCTTGGCCCCTCCTTGTCCAGCCTTAAACAGAAACTCACTGTGTAACCCAAACATGGACTTCTGTGCTCACAAAGCAGGAAATCCAGAAGTCTGACAATATAAAGTTCACAGTAAAACCTAAAATAAAAAGCACCGGCTGAAGGAGCAAAACAAAACTGTATGGGACTAGCAGAAGAGAAGTTTATCTTCTACATACAGTTGCCAAGAAACTTACTGTGGACCAGTAACTGTTGAGAGCAATCATGTGAGCCTGCAGTTCTTCGTCACTACAAGCAGATGGAAGGACAGATTAAGCTGTGAAGCGTACCAAGCGTACGTACACTGGCATTCCACCTTGTTACCTGAACATCTCTGGGGATTTCAGTGCCATCTTTCCCTTGATTTACTACTACTATTCCCATTACAAAGCTATTAGATGGAAGTATAAGAAACCTTAAACACTGTGCTGTTTTAACAAATTTTCAAGAAGTTTCATGTAGTGAGGAAGAGATACCTATTTGCATATTTCCAATAAACCCAGAATGGAGACGTTTGTAGTTAAAATAGGTCTTGTGATTCAGTCTGGTTTAGTGTCATAACACCCCTCTTAATGTCAAGTATTTCCAAAGAACTTCCTCTTTAGCTGCTTCATATGCAGAACTTGATATATATAATTTTTAAAAAGCCTAAGCTTTGACAAAGTATAAAGCAAGTTTTTGCATCACTTTTGTTACAGACACGTAGTGAACATCTAGTGTTTAAGCAAGTAAACTAATTTTGTTTATTCAATGAAGATAAAATGATGTCATTATATCCCAACTTCAGCACTGTACATCAGATTAAAGGGCTACTTCCCCCAAAAACAAGCCACCGGAGAATTTTAGCCTCTAGAAAGTCACCACAGAAAGACGTTGCACATTGTTCATGTTGCACTTTGTTCACACTGATAGCATGGAGAATTTTTGAGTGGCAACATAAAATGCATTTTAGTTATCTTCTGTTAGTCACACCATCATAACCTACAACCTCATCCACCATATCGAGCAAGGCAAAATGCTAAGCAGAGGAAATGGGAGTATGCTGGAAATTGTCTGGGATGCTGCAGCAGAGAATGCTTACGTTTTTTCAATTTCTTAACATCATGGCTTACTACTGGTCCTTCACATGAAGTTTCCTAACCTCTTCCCACCCCCGTACAAAGCCCAACTTCCCCTCCCCTTCCCTTGTGTCCCTCCAAAGTTGTACACTTTTTAAAAAAAGGAAGTAGCTGTAGTTTCTCTTTTACATTAGGTAAACCAAACATGGAAGCTCTCCAATATATTACACGACAAGGACAGATATGCTACACTACTGAGATATTTAAAATCACTGTACTTGTTTAACATCAAAAAAGAAAATAAAACAGAAAAAATAGTAGGAAGATTGGTGTAGAAAATTATGTTGAAAATTATTTTGCCTAATGGTGAGACCTTGACAACAATCAATTCCTTTCTTTTTTCTGAATAATTTAAATATATTCATCATATGTATTCAAGACACTTGTTTTCAGATATCAACAAACCAAAAGCAAATAGCTGTATTCTTAAGGTGAAGTGACATTTTTCTACCTATTTTACCTGCTTTATCCTTAGTATGTTCTGAATTCTATACAACTAGAATCAAAACAAGGGTTTAAAGTTTGTGTTCAGGTTCTGCATTTACCCCGACTAGAGAAAAACATTTATCAAACCAAGACAGCATGTGAAAACCATCCAACAAAAAAAAAAAAAAAATCACTACACATGTTATTTTCAACTTGTAGCTATAACCTGCAGTGTAACTGTAACACAACAGATAATTTTGTTTGGGTTTTCTTTGTGGCAATAATTACTATGAGTAGCCTTTTGCAACAGTTAGCTTGACAGAAAATAAGATAATAATAAACAACTAGTTCTCTTCAATTTAATTCCCAGTTGACTGGGGTCAGTCCCAGATGCCTTGATTTTTTTTTTCTTCAGTCCACCAATGCTGTCTTCATTCGGCAGGTGCAATCATTATTAGATCTCAATCATCCTTTCTGTACATGGAAGCATGACCGCACTGCCATTTCAGCACAGTAAGTCTATTCTTAACTTGCTCTTGTGACCTAAGGATAGGTTCCCCTGTGTCTCTGCTAGAGTTCCGCATGCGATCGTCATCATGTTGTTAACCAAACCTCTTTACATAAAAGATCGTGATTGGATTTATCTGCCTCAACGTAGATATCTGTAATTTAAAGGCCAACATATGAGCTGGTTATTGAAAGTTAGTTGCATAGTCAACAGAGAGAAACGGGGACTGTTAAGATGTGACTCATCCTACGGCATCTGTCTCCAAAGTACACCAACAACTGAATTACCCACGGATTCCCTCTCTAAACAATGGTATCATTGCTGCCATGACGGTGTACATGTACAGGCTAGAAAGCTTGATAGAAGCAATGTACCTCTGCCCGAACCAGCTGGCACAACTGACTAAGTAGAACAGATTTTGGGCACACAAACTCTTCCTCAGATCTGAGAGAGAAAATTAAAACTTTGAAGCGAAATATAAACTGAAAACTAAACCCCACTTTTCTAAAGGATCTCAGAAGCCATGGGTGTAAAAAAGAAAGTATCTTCTGACACATTATTACCTTCTCCCCTCCTTTCCTACTACTTTCTCCTTCTTCCAGAATTGGAAATATCTTCATCTCTCTCCTCCCCAAAGAATTACAACTTCATTTCCACACTACCATCCCCTGTATGCCAGATGAATTAACTACTTTTCTTCTTAGGTGCTTTAACTGATGTAGGAGTAAGCGTTGTCAGCTTAGTCAGCTGTCATGTGTTTACATGTAGCCATCTAGACATGAGCAAGGTGTCTAAGCTCCCACCACAGAGGGGATCAAGTCAATACAGTCAGTAGCATGTAGAGACACTCGTCTCAAATCAAGCCACTTACAGTCACTCAACTGAATATTGACCATTGTCCACATGCAGATACCTCACATTAGTTTTGGGTGGGATTCAGCATATCTGTTACCTTACACATGGGTATGTAAAGTTAAGACAGAGAAACAGACAATGCTTCTTTTTCATTCCCTAATCTCTGTTCTATCGCTTTTTCATTTCTTACTCCAGGCTATACACTTCACAACCAGTGTGCTGAGGTTGCCCAGAGAGATGGCAGAGTCTCCATCCTTGGAGATATTCAAAAGCCATCTGGAGAAGGTCCTGGGCAACCAGCTCTAGGTGGTCCTCCTTGAACAGGGCACTGGACTAGACATCAGACCTTTTGTGCCAATTTTTCAAGTCAGAAATGTACTGTGGAGTAGCTTCTTACCACACATTTGGGTGAAAACAAGTTCAAGATAAAAAATAGCAATCAGAGGGTTTTTTTAAGTGCTATTAGTGTTATTGTGAGTGCACTAGATTTTACTTTACACAATAATATTCAAAAAGTAACACATTATTTAAAAAATTCTTAATATTGTTTATTTAAATTTCATACTTCTAATAAGCTTTGCCTTCACTGTAGTTTTTCATAATTCCAAATTTAAAAGAATGAATTAAAAACGTGATTTCTGTTACTGTAAATAATTAACTTTTATTTACCCTGAACTCCAGTTCAAATATTGCTTGGCTATAAATCAACAGCATAAAATCCAATTAATGCATAACTTTCATATATTTTATAAAATTATCCAAACTCAATCCTATTAGACAGACTGACTTCTGGGTCACCAAAGCACTACCACAATACATTTAATCAGATGTAAGTAGACTCACCTGCATCGTCAGTTACAATTACACAATTACAAAGAATTCAAGGAATATCATACTTTTACATTGACTAAAGACCTACAGAAGATTAAACATGGATGACTGCAAGATGTCCTGACTAACTGGAGGGTGGAGGAGGACGCATGGCAGAACATGAATGTGGAGGTAACTGCGTATTACATTATCAGGCTCTGATCAAACATTCTCTTCAAGAAAGTCAGCACCTACTTAATACTAATTTTAAGTATGTAGAAGGGATCATATTTCAAGTGTGAATACTGCACTGTGGGGTAATACAAATGCTTCTGCATTCCCTGCAAGTCATTTTTTAAAACAATAAAAAACAATTCATTAAAGATAGTTCAAAATCACTTAAGAAAGATGTGGAAGAGGAAGAAAATCAGTGATTCTTAGGTCTGATCAGATATTGGCTACATAATGTTATTTTTAAGACAAGAACTAAAAAACCCATGAAAAGCTGGTTTAAATATTTGGCTTCCCAGCCCAATCACATCTTAGCCTATAAATGCCAATCCTAAAGGACAGGAATTCACTAGAGAAAAACACCTCAGCTGAACAAATAACAAACAAAAAGGATAAATAAAGTTCTTAAGAAACAGAACTCAAAACAATTCAAAGTACACTCCCGAGCATTTAACAAGTATCTGTAGTCTATGTAAAGGCAAGTTAGCACCTTCGAAATCATGAATAAGAACTCAAGCACCCAAAAATCAGAAGTGAAATTAAAACCAAGCACTCAACGTTGTCTGAACTTTCTATCTTAACCTTAAGCCTTTAAAGTACGTGCTCTAAATTACAGATTCTCTAGTTTTCCAATATCTAAAGTACAAAAAGTGCAACGTTTCATACAATCTGAGAAAAGTAAATCATAGTGTAGCACAGAAACAACACAGAAAGCTGTTGCATTTGGTTTAGTGAAATCTGCAAAGTAAACAGGGTTTCAGAAACTTCAGCATTTGTAAGGTTAAAGCAATTTCAGTTTCCTAAACTGAACTCTCCTAAGGCAAGTTCAGTTTAAACTGAACTCTACACAAATTAAAGGTACCTCACAGAAGAGTTGTGGTGTTCCAAATTTTGAACTTTATGCAATGCAGGTCACCTTGCAAACAAAGAAACAAATGACACTGGATAAGAAGAAAGAGTCTACAACACTAAAATCACAGAAAGGGCCTGAAAAATACCTTTCTCCAATGAAATATAGCCCTAGTTACATGGTTAGCAGAAACCCTGGCATGTGATTTGCATGATGACAACATTATACTAATGAGTGGAGGAAAGTGCCTGTCCCAGGGGGCATGTTGCATCTACTGGTACCAACCTGAGCTTACTTCTTGAAGCAGGTATATTGCACCTATGATTGAGTGAGCCTTGACATGCCCCTCAAATTTCAATCCTGCAAGAGTG
Source organism: Podiceps cristatus (assembly GCA_000699545.1). Taxonomy (NCBI): domain Eukaryota; kingdom Metazoa; phylum Chordata; class Aves; order Podicipediformes; family Podicipedidae; genus Podiceps; species Podiceps cristatus. The sequence continues at coordinate 71,885 of KL265640.1, read as the reverse complement.
TAGCAATGAGAAACGTAAGCTGAGAATCCAAGAGCTCATAATGGGGAGGGGAAAAGGGGAGAGAAGATGGGTCATTATGTATGCGTCCAATGAAACATTCACGTGGATACCATTTTCTAAGGTGTTTTGACTGTTTTAAAGAAAAAATAAATAGTAGAGAAACAGTTTCTGGCCTTCACTAAACTGAGTTATATGCATTATATGGAAGCACTTCTGTAAACAACTACTGAGAGAATTTCTGGCTTAAAGTCAAATGGAAATAGGTTGTATGATTTTCATGATACCTCTTCATCTCTAATATGACGTTTCCTAATATTATGACATAAAACCCCCTAACATAAGAAACAAATCTGGACTGTATGTACCAAGCATGGTACATACCTGAGAAAACAAATCACAAGAAACTAAATTAGTCTCATAAACTATAAGAGTAACATTACAGATTACTGATTGTATCAGATTTGTGAATATGTTTATAGTCTATGTCTTAAATTCTCCTTTTTTTGTAAATAAGCATTATGTATTTAAACAGCATGCTTTACACAGCATACCAGCAACTGAAATTACTAGGCCCATACTGACATACCAAAAGAATGATAACTGAGAGGTACTCCAGTATCATCCGGAGAGTAAAGAAGCTGCCTTTAACAGTGTATTCCCATCTTGATTCAAAATTAGAGATCTAGGAAGATATACCTTATGGCAAAGACAGACACAGTAGACCTTTTGTATTCCAGTAACAAAACATGTGCTTTAGTCTCCATAACTGAGAACAAACCAGCATCTACAAATTGTGTAAAATTCCCTGTCACCAGGCACATTACATCAGGGCCTACTTGCATACATAGAACCGTACAGACACGCAAACACATATGCAAACACAACCACATTTCTGTAATGACGGCATCGCTCAAAACCACTGAAAACAAGAACTCAAGATGGTACAATTCCCAGTTGCTCTACACCCTGTCTGGAATTCACAGGGAATTCTTAACAGCTTTAGCAAGGATGAACACAGAAATCAATCTCCAATGCCACATCTCGTGCCCGGAAAGTCAGATGCCCTTTAATCTAAGAGTGTTCATTACATGTGAAAATCTAAATTGTGAGAATTTAAATAAACCTAACTGGGAATATGGTGAAGAGAAAGTGGAAACTGGCAACAACTCCAAAATCGTGCTGGCACCATCCATTTTAATGCTCTACATAAGCAGAAGGGCAACAAAAGCTAAATTGCAGAACAGCATCGTATACAGTCATATGAGTGTCTAAGTGATCTTTAGAGCTAAAAATACAGATTGTGAAGTGTCTAACAGGCATTGAACTAAGTAACTAAATAACACACCTAGCTGACTTGGTGTTCATGCGTTTACTCTGCCTTTTACTACAAATACATGAAAACTTGATTCAACAAAAATACCGTATGTTAGAAAATGTCAAGAGCAGTTAAGACTTACAAAAACACACAGGTTGTCAGAATGACTTAACATTGATTTGACAACCTATGTATTTCTGTAATTGTACATATTCGTATGTTATCAAGTATCTACACTTGTAGCGCTAAAAGGTGCCTTTATAGTGTTTTATATCCCTCTTCAGATTATTTAATATACTGTGAAACTTTACTCCTTTATTGAGTTTTCTCAAAAGATGCCAAATTATCATTTCTAACAGAGAAGAAAAAGAGACTTCTTATTCACAGAAGGTTGACAGATATACTGTGCAAAAAATGGCTGAAATTCATAACAAACTTCTATCCAAATTGTAGCACTTACTACAAAACAGTAGAGTGCAGCTCTCCACTTGCTGCAGAAGCAATTGGGACTGAAAACACATCATCATTGACAATGACTTAATTCATGCTGACTGAAGCAATATGAAAACTTCAAATTATTTTTTTAAGCCTTCCTGTGACACAGAAAAAGCTCAGTTTATTCCTATGGACTTTATAGTATACCTATGTAAAACATACTGTCAACCTTCAATTAAAAAACAGGTAATTCATGAAAAAGAATCCTAAGGAAGTTGCATTATACAGCTGAATAAAACTGTACATAGAGAATTAAAATAAGAACAGCATAATGTATTATTAAAAAAAAAAAAGAGCTGTTCTTTTTGTCGTACATATATATACAAAAGTAAATGTATGTATACACACACGTATATATAACCAAGTATACATACAGTTCCTGCCACCAGGAAAGAGGGAGTTAAAATGCCTTTCCTTTTCCTTCCCTCTCTAATGAACACCTGTTCAAAAGGAAGGGCTATTAAAAGAGCCAGAAGAGTAACAGGAAGGGTAGAGCGTTTGGCGGAAGTCACAGATCCTCAGGCGGGCACTGAGGCTTGGGCTGATCTCCAGGAGAGAGAAATTCTGGTTTGTTAGTTGCACTGTTTTCATCAATATTTAAAGGTCAGACCCAACTGCTGAGCAGACTTCACTGTTTACTGCTCCATCACTCCTGTTAGTTACCCTGTGAGTTCACAGAATATTTTGGAACAGTCGATACAAATGGTAAGACACCAAACTACTGAGTTATAGCAGCAATATGTCAAGTGTCCACAGGTATTTCACTCTGAGCTCACTGCAAATTCAAACTAGGAGGTTCTAAATAGCAAGGGCACAATTTAAGTTGTTCTTAAGATTGCATCAACTTAATAATGAGGTTCTTTGGAAGAGGTGGCACTTTCACTATTTGAAAAGCAGACAGTATTTTTGGGCCAAGAAATCAGAGTCTGAGCTCCTAATTTATAAGTTAGTAAAATTTTAAAAGAAGCTTATCAGTATCTAACAATCTGGAAGATTTAGTACAATCTGTTTTAGCATTAAGTGCCTTAATACTAAGAAGAGAGTCAGAAAGGAAAAAGGCAGACCACACCGACTTTATCTGACTGGTGTGAAGAAAGTGATTTTGCACCCTTACTGCCGTTATCAAAGTGAGAAACGGCTATACTACAGAGGTACTGGAACAGCAAAACATGAAAAATCCTCACAGCAAAGTTGTTAAAAGCTGCTTCCTGGAATAAAACCTGGAGGCTTGCTGGAAACTGAGGGAAAAAAAAAAACAAAAAAAGTAAATATTTCTACCATTTCCTCAATAGTTGCATTTATAGTTCTGCATCTCAAGCTATATCCATGGCCGTAGAATTAATTTTAGGGGGTCAGAGAGCAGTGGCAGCCTGAGTATATTAACCAGGACTTTTGTTGTCTGTCTGTTTGTCACCAGCCAGCTAGTGCTTTACACCTTTGGAAGTTAAAGATGAAAACTTTCTACTTACTGTTACAAATAAAAACATTACTCGGTAATTTCTGTTATTTTTGAGTCCAAATATACTGCACTGATTGTATATATTACAGAGTGCTTTAAGCAACACATGATTTTTAAAACAGTAACACTTACCAATCCACTTAAGGCCAAAATCCAGATGTAGGATCCAGATGTTAAGAGCTAGAAGACAAAAGCAGTGATTGAAAATTTTAATTTTACAGAGCTGTTGCTGCCTGAGCTACTATGTTGCACTATTACATAGGCTATGTACTTATCATGACAATGGGAGAAGTCAGGCAATTACATCTGAGAAAAATCAGTTTACCATTAAAAAAAGATGTATTCCAGAAGTAGCAGAAATGGAAAAAACAGAGGGATACAACAATTGTTCTCCTTCTACAAAACAATACATTTTATTTTCATATAGCACACTAAGTATAACAGGATGTCAGTTATAGGCTGTACAGAAAAACAAGTCTGAAAGATAGACTGAAGCAAAGGAAATGACTCAGCAGCAGCAGGAGATTTCCAAGCGGGGCAGGCAGTGTAAGTGAAGATGTGCAGTCACAGTGAGACTAAGCGCAAGCATCAAAATTAAAGAAATAAAGTTCTCACTCAGTGGCATATTTGTCAACATGAAATCACAGAAATAGGTCGGAGTGAATTAAAAAAAAAAAAATAAAAAAAATCCTGATAAGCCAACAGGGCAGCCCATCATTTCTAGTAAAGTAGGTGATTAATCACCTGGAGAAGGTTATTACCAACTGGAAAAATGGACTGAAAATTAGACTGATACTGATTACTAAAATAGTTCTGCACAATGCTGACTGAATTGAGAGCACCTTCCCTCTATGCTTCTGAGTGACTTGAGATAGGGCAGAGTTTACAAACGAGGAGAAGGCAAATGATTTTTCCCTCAGCCTCTGTGTGACAGCAGCAACCGTTCTGTACGCAACAGTGAAAGATTCATCAAAGATACAGTGATTAGTAACAGCAGCGATCTGTATCGGAGGTGGTGTGTGTATGAAAGCAAAAGGCATAGGACATGATGGAAAAGAGCTCGGACAATATCACGGCTTTCCCAAAGACCGGAACAATAGTGGCGTTGATGTGTTCGGAAGAGAGGAAACAAGATTTCTGTAAGATCAAATAAATAAGGTGCTGGAGCAGAAATCAAAGGAATCCAAAGGCTGAAAAGCAAAATGGATGAATGAGATGTTCCTGTGGAGTGTGAGTCAATATTCTGAAACTGACCATTCATTCTAAAATACTTTCTACCACACTTCACATAACTCTAGTGTTTTCCATTGAGAGTGCTAGAGCTATCTCTGAGTCCCTGGAATATACAAAAATGAGTACAATTTCTCATAAGTTTGCACATCTCCTGTTTCATAATGCAGGTTGTGACACAAGTGTCCCTTCATTTCTAGGCTGTTGGGGTTTTTCTGTTGTTGTTTTGAACAACTACTGCCTTTCTGTACCAAGTATCTATAGGTTTCCTCTCATATTTTACATAATACTACATGATACAGCTTGCGCTCTACGTTACGCTATTTTAAATTACCTGTCACATGGCAATGCCTGATGTACAAACAATATTAATTTATATAAAAGTGGAATTCAGCCAAACCCTTGATTATTTACCAAGTCTTACCATAGGAAAATGCTGGTTTCTATAGCTTTGTTTGAGCTCTAACAAAGGGAAAATAAACAAAATCAAGAATATAAGCAAATTAGAAAGGCGAAAGATACATATGCCCTTGCATCAGGTTCTGTTTTCATTTATTTTCATCTACTTCAATTTCTTGACACCAAAAAGAAAAAAAAAAAAGTAGAATTGTCTATTATATTTTCCTGTGAAGACAATCAAGACAGAAGGCAATGGAAGAACAGATCACTTACACATCACTTCAGCACATAAAAAATATGTATTGCTAGCTAGTGTGCATTTGTAATATTTTAACTGATGGGACAGTCACGAGCTAACATGTTGAATCATACATGTGGAAGCATAAACATTCATAGATGAACATGCAGAAATACTAACTACATTAGTAATTCATTAAAAGATGAACAAGCAAGTACATACCATACCTGTAAACCCAATATATAGACCAGTGTCTTGTTTGTGATAGAAAAGTAGCCTAATACTTGTGTCACTTGCATTCTTGGAATAGAGGAATAAAAAGGTACAAACAGCGCAAACACAGGACCCAAGCTGAAAACAAGAAAGATGACAGGCGGTTAATGAGAATGATACTAGCAACAGTAGTGTAAAACAATCAAGAGTAATTAATCCTAAGTACACAGCAATCCAAATGTAATACCACTTTTGCAAGCAAAGGTCTTTTTTGGGAAGTAATGATTAGGTAACTTGTGGTGTTCAAGATAATAGATGCATTAACAAATAATGAACCATTAGTCTTTGGCAAATGTCCTTGCAAAGAAGAAACAGGTGACAAAAAGTATCTTATTTCCAAATGTTTAGGACCACAGGCAGTAGAGAAGGCAACATATTTAGACTAACAGTAGACTGTTTCTATAAAACACAGCACACAAGAAGAACAGCAGTAGTCTCCCGCATCAGAACAAAACTTCTTTGATCCAAGCGGACAAATGGTAAGGATTATATATATCCCCAGAGGTCACAGAAACCACTTCACTTATGAAGTTAATCTTCATATTCACCCGGGTTTAAGGTGTTAAGGTGTTGGAGGATTGCCAACAGACTGCAGTATCTATGACTGGTGTATTGACAATTTGATTTAACTTCCCTTTGCCAGTGACTTCCATGGCCCTACAAATAACTAACTTTCACCTTAATCATAGCGCAAGATGTTTATCAAGTTTCTAAACTCTCACTGGAAGCAGCTTTGTAGCATTTAAGACTCAAGCACCTGTTACAACGACCAGATACCTAGACTGAACTCGCAAACATAAACCACTGCATTTCTTCCATATACCCAGGTAAAAAGCCTGTGTTACTCATGATAAAACACCCAGAGAACTAAACCATATTAAAAGCAAGAGGAGAGGCCACAGCAGAACTGATGCATGGATACGGGAGATTCCAGAAGAAAAATACTTCCTAGGATAGAGAAGAGGAAGAACGAAAGGTCGCTTCAGGTAGACACGTCCCGGTCCACTGGCAGAGCTGCGGTGGTGGCGGCCTCCGGGCAGCGCGCGGCAGGCAGGGAGAGGCTACCCGCAAAGCGCACGCCTGCCCCAGCTGAACCCTCGCCCGAGGTTCTGGGCTGCCTTGTGTCCCGCCACGTGCGGTGCTGCACGGGGTAGTTCTTTGCTGCTCACCAGCTTATCGAACTTTCAAGAGTTGCAGTTTCCACTGGCCTTTACATGAAAGGGATCTTATTCAACTCAGCGGGAATTCTGCAAACAGCACAAACCAGAACCTAAATAACTTGTTCACTGAAAAACACGTTTCCCTTCCGGTGGAACTGCTGATAGGAGTAGTACTATGTGAAATGATGATCTGAATATTAAAACTTAAATTTCCTGAATAACTGCCAAATGCAACACCCACAGCTATGAAAAAAGCCCCTTCAAATATTATTTTTACTCATTTAATGGGCTGTGGCTTAAGACTATTTCATTATCATTTTCTTTGTTAGATTTGAAATTCAGCTTGCAGAAAAGCTTCCTCTCTGAGGACTTAAATACAGTTTAATTATAGAAACATTTTTAGTACCATCCATTTAACACACATACAGATGTACTTGAACGTATAGAGAATGCTAATTCAAGAACTACTGAAAAATGTTCAATTTTGCACATAATCCTTCTTACATAAACCAAACCCACCTGTATAAACACATACAACACATTCTTAAAATAAATTCAAATTATTTATGTTGTAGGAGTCAATAGGCACAGCTATAAGAGTGCCACATCCAAAAATAATTGTTCATCAGAACTGCTTCCACTGTAGACAATATTCACTGAAGTAAATCAGGTTTTCTAAGTGAAGAGAGAAGAAAAAGAAAAAAATCTTTTCCCTTCTTAGAAAAGTCATTTTAAATGATTTCTTTCTACTGTTACCAAATGACCTGGGGGGAGTACCAAAACTGTGGCATGCTTTTCAGGTTTTATTCCTCCTGTGACAAATAGAGACTCAGACATTTCACATGCAAGAGTGCACTCCTAAGATGGGAAAGTCCAAAAAGGAATTTCCCATGACTACAAGTGCGTTTTAAAAAGAGATTAGAAAACGCCGAAAGGTTGCTTAAATGTTAATATTCACCATGAATGTCAACAGAGACCACAGAAAGCACCACCCCAGTCCAGAGGAGAGATCTGTGTAACTTGAAACCCAGTGTCTGTCACTGCTCAGTACCTGACAACCTAGAGGAGCTAGAGGAAACCTGGTGATGGACCTTTTATCCTAAAACAGTAAGTTTGTAGGCACCACAGTCCTCCAAAGATATCAGGTTTTGGTTTTAGACAAAGTTCACGTCTAGTATAGATATCACGCAAATATCCATTCAGGTATCTTTTTTTAAAAATGTCAAAACTAGTGCCCTTCAAAAGCTTTTGTGAAAATCATTTGTACAGGTGACTCCACTGTGTAACAAATTATTCAGATTAATTTCAACTCTCCTTATATAATTCTGTACTTTTACTTTGAAAATTTCAATTTATCTTTTCTGTTGTCTTCAGAATTTTCTATACATCACTCATGTCTTGTTTTAGAATATCCATATGGAGATGCTGCTTATCTACAGCGTGTCTGTCAGAGAAGTTACCTATGTAACAATATCAGAATATGGCTGCCATAGTAAGGGACAACAAAAGGATGGCTAAGGAAAATGCAGACCCACTGCCTAGTGGAAAAAGGAACCTAGTGACAAAGGACATGAAAAAAGCCTTTTTTGCATCAGTTCTCACTGGTTAGTTTTGCCCTCAGGTCGGCCAAGTCCCTGAGCCTCCTGCAGGACTGGAGCAACACCTGCTGTAAAGGAAGACAATTAAGAAGCTCTTGAGCCCAACCGGCCATAGAGGAGTCAACAGGACCAGATGGGATGTCCCTCAGGGCACTGAGGGAGATGGCTGATGTCACCATCACTGAAACATCGTGGTGATCAGGGCAGGTTCCTGATGGCTGGAAAAATGCAAATGTCAAACCCATCTTCAAGAAGGGCAAGAAGAGGATTCAAGTTGCTGCAAACCTCACCTCTGTCCCTGTGAAAGTTATAGAGCAAATCTCCTAAAAGCCATTGCCAGCCACATGATGGACAAGGCGATTGCTAATATCCCATATGGATTTACCAAGGGTGACTCTGGCACTGCGGACAGGGAAGGGGAAGGCAGCGAACGTTGTACACTCTGACTTTAGGATGGCCTTTCTCTCAATCTCCTCTTGTGTCCTTGAAGAAAAACTGGGGAGATATGGACCGGATAAGCAGATTTGCAGGAAACTGGTGGCACTGCCGGACTCAAAGGGTTCTGACCAGCAGTACAAAGTCCAAGTGGCAGCCAGTCACTAGCAGCTTCCCTTGGAGATCCACGCTGGGGCCAACACATTTATTAATGACCTGGATGATGGGACAGGACAGAGTGCACTCTCAGCAAGTTGGTGAAAGACATCAAATTGGAGGGAGCAGTCGATACTTTGGAGGACAGGGCTGCATTCAGATACTCCTTGATCAGCTGGCAAAGTATAGAATCATGGAATGTTTTGGGTTGGAAGGGACCGCTAGCAGTCATCTAGTCCAACCCCCCTGCAGTGAGCAGGGACACCATTACCCAGATCAGGTGGCTCAGAGCCCCGTCCAACCTGGGCTTGAATGTTTCCAGGGATGGGGCCTCCACCACCTCTCTGGACAACCCGTTCCAGTGCTTCACCACCCTCAGTGTAAAGAATTTTTTCCTTACATCTAACCTAAACCTACCCTGTTTCAGCTTGAAACCATTACCCCTTGTCCTGTCACCATTGTCCCTACTGGAAAGATTCTTCCCCTCTTTCCTATAGGCCCCCTTTATGTACTGGAAGTAAGCTGACAGGAACCTCATGGAGTTCAACAAAAGCAACTGTGGAGTCTTCCACCAGGGCTGGAATAACCCTGTGCAATGGTATAGACTGGCTAGAATACAGATTTGCAGACAAGGAGCTGGAAAACCCTTTGAATGTTAAACAGCATTGCCCTTGCAGGAAAGGTCAATCACATACAGGGCTGCATTATCAAGTGTGTAGTCACCAGGCCAAGAGAACTGATTGCTCAGCACTTCTGAGCCTGAACCTGAATCACTGTCTCCACTTTTGGGCTCATCGCTTCCAGAAAGGCATTGATATACTGGAGCAAGTCCATCTGTGGTTAATGATGGTCCAGTTTTGTACCATGCTGTCTGGAACTAGAATGTCCATCCTCAAAGGCACGGCCTGGGCACACAGCCCTAAGTAACCTGTTCTTGTTGGATGTGCTTTGAACCCAGGGTTGAACTAGATGACTGCCAGAGATCCTGTCAAATCTAAGCTACTCTGAATATTTGTGTGAATAACCAAAGCCTTGCTCCTTAAGCTCATAATCACTGGACAGACTTCTGTTCTCTGTTTCACTAGACAGGTACAAACATCCATCCAAGTACTGTGAATAAAAAGACTGGCTCTTAACTCTTTTAATTATGTTAGTTAATTCTTAGGTAACATATAGTTATAGAATCATAGAATGTTTTGGGTTGGAAAGGACCCCTAGAGCCCATCCAGTTCAACCCCCCTTCAGTGAGCAGGGACACCATTACCCAGATCAGGTTGCTCAGAGCCCCATCCAACCTGGTGTTGTTAAGTTCAACATCTACAAGTGGAATGTCTTGTTGAAAGACTGCTTCAATTTTATCTTTTCCTTTTAGTTTTGCTTTTCCTTTCATCCCTTTTAATTTCCTCTCCTCTACTTTCCTCCGCTTTCTCTCCTTTTACAGAGATATTTGTCCTGGCCCTTTGTTTATTATACTATGAGAGTATCAGGAACATCATTTCAAGTGCCATGATTAACTTCTACTAGAAACCTGAGCTGTCCGTGTGCAAAGAAAGGCGATAGACACAAATGCATACTGACTCTAAATTGAGTTTATGCCCACTTTATGTTTAGGAAGTTAATTTCAGTCATGTGGGTTAGAAAATAAAATTTTCAAACAAACCAGAAAACTCTAAGACCTGAAAGATTAAACTCTAGTATTTGAACACTCTATAGGAACACCATGTCCATCCCAAAGGTGCACTGTAATAGCAGACTCTACAACAATTATATCCTCATTTCAAAGACCATGTTAAAATTCAACAGTTGCAGTGAAAAAAAAAAAACACTGCAGACCGGATGGGAACATTCTACATCGTATGAAGTGCTGTGATTGGTTTTGTACAGAGAAAAACAAACAAACAAACAAACAACAACTCAAAGAAGCAATAACATTTAAAAAAAATAAGCCAGAGATGTAGAAACTACTTGCAGAGAAGAACAAACCAGGGGCAAGTACATCTCATAAGAGACACATGCTACTTAAAGTTTAAAAGGGTGAATATTAAATGCAGATTAAAATAAAACATTTTAACATGAGTAGATATATGCACAAAATACAGAAAAAATAGTTCTAAAATGTACAAACAAATGGATAGAAATTTAACCGTTACTTCTGCAAAAATATCTGTTATTGTCAATGGAAGATCTGCGGAATTAAACATGCAGAAATAACCTGTTATTTTATTCAGAATGACTCACTACACTTACTAACTGTGGTTCTGTATTTTTCTTCATTTAAGTTCTTCATAAAAACATTAACCTGACAAATTCACAACCATGTATTTTTGGGGGACTAAAAACATCAGTTATAAAAGCAGCTCCAGGCAATACAGAGCACGTAAACAGTGTGCCTGTAATTCAAGTTACTAACTTACTAGTGCCCTGAGTTCCTACAGGCTGCCCAGATACCGCCATATTACACTTAAGGTGCCAGCCTTTATTCTGAAAATATTAAACATTCTCAATAACTTTCCTTAAAATTAGGTAACTCCCCAGATTATGACCACCATTGATAGCTGGGATCCTCTGCCTGATGGAGCCCAGGACTCAAAGGAACCACCTACTGCACCCAACCCTACACGCTCACTACATGTGAGCAGGACACTCCAGTGCCTGAGGCCACTCAAGACCAGCAAAAGCGTTAGGGTATGTTACCCAATACAATACTCAAATGTATCTAACTGCCAATATTTCACAGGAATGCAGGAAGAAAGTGGGAAAAAAAAAAAAGCGCCAAACAAGGTAAAGCTTGAAGTTGTGCATCTCGATGGGAAAAGAAAGGTTCCTCCTGTCCACGGATATCTCAGCAGAATCATTGCAGCTTTGGGTTCATTAAAATACGAGACCAACCAACCAACTGAACGCTTTACAATCCCCTCATGAAGACAGAAATCAGACACCCACCTCTGCTAAAAAAAGCTTTAGTTTTTAACGCCAAGACTATCCAACAATTTATTCCGTAGACTGTTCAGCTCCATTGTAAACCAGTTTCCAGTTCCTTTCCCTCCCATTGGTAAGCTAATCCAGACCTTTCCTCTTCCGCTGGCTAGAATCTTTCTTTCAACTTATTCATCATTAATAAGATTATTATTCATCATTAATCATTATTCTTTAGCTTTTTCTAAAAAGATCAGTTAATCCTATCTCTCCCTCAACTTTTGTTGTGCAAAGCTGACTTACGGTACCTGACCATTTCTGTACTACCAGCCTGCTGCAATAGACAACATAACATTTCTTCAGTTAGGCATTCACAATATACTGCCCTCAGGCAAGCAATTACTGCAGAACATGAAAGAATTATTCAGCTTATAGCACTATGAAGATTTTTTTTTTAAATCAAGGCCCCTGACCTTTATTTAATATATGATTAGCATGCTGCCATTCATATGAAGGCCAAAGCATGGAGACGCAGATGTAACTGATGAAGCGGTATAGGATTGGTTGGCCAAATCCTGTGCCACAAATGAGTACAGTATCACAGGGACAACTACTTATCCTTAATTGAGAAGTTATTAATGTCAACTAGGTGTTACAGAGTTAGTTACTCATGCTTACCCAATGACAGTTGCCGCTCTGCATCAGATGCCTGCAGCAAGCGATTGATGGCGACAGCTTACCAGGTAGCTTTGCGTTCATGACTGTTCACATTAACCAAACCAGAGTTTGAGTTCAACAAGAGAGAAGCTTGCACCTTTTTAAAAGGCAGGAGCTCCTAGTGAATCCCATACTTGGCTAAACCTAGCACAGAGACTGGGGCCAGGCAGAAGACCTATGAAGGCATGAGGAAATGTTGAATGAATTTAGATGGCAGAGTATTTTGTCGAGGAGGTTCAGTTCAACAGCTGCATCAAAATTTTTAGTGTCTCAATTTCATCTAAGATTGGGGCTTAGTTTCTTCTTCTTCATCTAGATTAACCCAAAACATTTTATTTGGCCTCTGCAGAGTTACCATGATTCACTGGTGAGTCACCATTTACTGTTCCTCTTACTCAAGTGACTTCAGAAATCATGTTTGTCCACAAAAAAACCACAGGATTCATCTACAGGTTAGTTCTAGTCACCTGACCTGTTTCCCAAAAAACATAAGCAGTTAGCTTTGGAAGGAAAAGCAGTTTTGCAGTTGAGAAACAGGCTGGCTGTATTCATTTTCTGGTTGATCCACAAACACTGTGTAATTCAAAAGTAATTTCTTACCTTGGATAGTACCTCTCTAAGATATGGAACTGTAAACCTAAATCCAGTATCATTTGTAAGCTCCTCAAATAGAGTAGGGACTAAGTAAGCAGACAAAAAAACAAATCATCACAGGCATCATAACATACTGGTCAAAATATTAACTGCACTGCTTTGATGTCAACATCTCTAGACGTAATAAATTACTTGTAGAGATGTAAAAATAAATTACTTTTAGAGATGTAAGTAATAAATTACTTTTAGAGTAATTAATAACATGTATATTAATTTACATGTTCCTCTCCTCATGCGTCCAAAGCAAAACAGTAGGCTTTTGCACAGAAATGGTAAAACTGAACACATATCACACTTTGATGCATGCCATTTCTTGGTTTAAGTGTTCTAATCCTGTGACAGTCAAACAGATATTAGAGAAACAGCAGCTCTGTAAGAACAGAAAACAAATAGCTAGAAGGATAAATAGTGAGTGAAAGAATGCAACTTGTATCATTTAACTCAAGCAATTAAACATCACATCTTGCTAGGTTGGATTGGTGGCTAATACGTCAGTGTGACTCAAAGGGTACAATCTAGTAATGTATCTTAATCAAAGGAAGGCAGCATTTTATCAGACCGGAGCAGGAAATGCAAATAACTGGCATTATTTTATAATGGTAAAACTACTTTGAAATAAACATTTCCTTTAACATGAAGTTGCGGTACTAATTTCAGCTCTTGAGCAGAGACTACTACTTGCCCGTGTATCTTGAAATTCTCCATTTCTACTACGTATTTTTGCTGCTGGACAGGGAACCCCATTGCAGTATTACTTTGTGTACATATGAAGCAAGTTCCCTGTGCAATTTCCCTTTAAACAGTCTATAATTCTCATTACTTCATTTGCATAGATTCTACTCTGCAATGAAGCTGAATTAATTGAAAAACAATTTAAAAAGAAGGACAGAATAAGCCACGTAAGTTCTCTCAAGGATTTTTAGAATCCAGTGTTGGAAGATAAATCCCCCATAAAAACTGAAGAGCTGAAAGACCTAGATTAAGCTCTTTAGCTCCGTGGCATCTAAGGGGAAATCAAGCCATGCCTGCACTGGAAGTTCAGCACCAAAAAAAAAAAAAAAAAAAAAAAAAAAAAAAATCAACGTATGGTGCCAACTAAATGCTCCAAGCGGGCACAAAAATAACTCGCAAGGCTCTACTTCATTCTGCCATAGCAAGAGCATTTCCCATAAGGCAAGGTACATTCAGTAAACTAGATCTGCATTTACTTTAGGCTTTCTGATGAGATGGACATATCAGTTGAGATTATACCTCTGCACACTTCCAACACTGCAATGTCAGCAAACACTTGTGCCATGATCACAGCCCTAACTTTTCCAAAGAGGCATTCCACCCTCTGCGTGGGCTGGACCTGCCAAAAATAGCATGATCGTGCATACTTGTTGGTTCTTTAAGATCAGGCTGCTAAATGAGGGCACTTTAAAGATAAATAGTCCTTTACAGTCATGAACAATCAGTATGAGTTTTGGGGAAAATCCCAGGTAACACTGAGCCTCTAACAGCAAATGACAGGCTTTTCCATCTATCTCTGATCTCCAAAACCCTCTTAACAAACACACAATTAGATCAATGTTCTTTACCCAGAAACAAGGTTATTCCAGGTAACAAGGGGTTACTTCACAATTTGACATCCCATTCCTTTCCTATTCCCTAGCCACCCATTCTTATCAATACCTTTTGAGGGGAATCAGATTTGTGTTTAAAAGGTTTTTATCTTTTGTAAATGTATTTACCTGAGTATTATTAATACCCTTGCTCAAAATGCAATAAACAGCTTACAAAGGTACACATCTTAATTAATCTCTCAAACAGCCAGAGTTCTTCAACTCCCTCCTATATTTTCAAAGGGTATTTCTGTAAAGCCTCATCATTACGATACTAAAGCGGTGCTGGGAATGTACACGGACTGTCAAGATGTCTGTTTTTACGCAGCATCTCCGTATGCTGAGGTTTTCTTGTGCTGTGTCAGATCTGATCAGTAAGAAGCAGTTTTAAAGTGCGTACTGATTATACAGCTCTTTGCTACAAACTAAATTTAAGTTATTTTTAAATGCAAATGACATATAAACAAAAGTTTTTCACTCAGGGATTTTAGTTGGTCAGCAATTACTCAAATAAACCTCTGGGTAAAGTCCCTTCTATGAAAGTCAGTAATGCGTAACGTCAGGGGGGGAGGTGGGAGGGTTGTTTCTAATTACTCTCCTTGAACAGACTAATTGTAAAAGGATTAAAAATAGATGCTTTCACATCCCATAAAACAGTAGGCAGCAAATCAAGACCAGCATACAAACAAGGGTTTTTTTAAGCACTTGAAAAAATCTACCCCTCCCACAAAAGACTCACGTAATCACTCTTGAAAACAATGTGCAAGGGTAAACTTTCGCAGTCAAGCCGTCCTGCTAATGCCCTTAACTGCTCAGACGACCCAAGAAGCTACAGATATGTAAGTACAGAAAAGAATTAACTTTTTAAAAATCTATTTTCACTGAACAACAGCAAACAATTCCAGAAAGATGATTTCTCTTTTTTTTGCATTATACTGAATATTTTCATATGGTAGGAAGGATCAATCTTTGGATGGGAGAGACAAGGCTTGTGGAAGAAATTATGTGATATTTTATGTTGACATATTAATCTGCTGCCAATTAATTTTTATTTAAAGGATCTGTTGACCCACAGCATCAACAAGTTATTTCAAGTCCTTTCTTATAATACAACCTTTCAATAATCAGAGGGAAATGTTTGATACTGCATTAGCCTAGACAATTTTTTTAGCAATAGTAATTTAAATTATATTAAGGCAAAAATAACTACTGTACGATCAGTAAGTGAAGCACTGCAGTTCTTAAGTCATTCACCGAACGTCGCAAAATACTTTAATAGTAGGAAAGCGTCTTAAAATGAATTTGTACTACTGTTATGAACACACAGCCTGCTCTCACATGCACTCCTTGCTTATGAAACAGCCTTTATTCTCAGCTCAAGAGATCCTCAATCACTCTTCTCATGTCTAAATATTGCAACAGAATATTTTAAGAAGTCAAAGTTTTGTGAGCTAATTCCTCTTTTACCTTCTGACATGCATGTCTTTCAAATTTTTTAGAAGGAATTCTTTTTCTGAATTGCAATCACTGAACATCTTTCTCCTTATTACTGATCTTCATGCCACAAAGCTAAAGAGATATTACAAGGGATATGATTTTTATATATCTTCCCAATTAAAAAGGATCATTTTTTCATGTTATGCTGGCCAAAACAAAAGATAAATTGTTCAAAAGACAAGAACTCACCTATAATTTATCTTAAAATTCTAGAGATTGCATGCATGCCTTTGAGCACAGAATACAAGAGGTCTGCCTAATCTTTTCATGGCTCTTCCTGAAAAGAGACAAGGAGACTGAAAATTTACCTGTTGATTAGTCTTTAAGAGCTGCAGTCTCACCCCCTTCTGCTCGAAAGAGTGAGGAGTATGTATACATGTAATGAATAATAAATTTAAACTAAAGTTATGAAATCGTAATCCCTAAAATTAAAGACTGTACCTGTATAGATTCCATATCACCTGGCGCTGGGGGCAGGGGGAAGGTGGATCATACAAAAGGTGTGCATTTTTTCTAGTAGTAAGATGCAAATTCTTATTTGACCCTTTTTTGTCAATGTCAGTGGCTCAGGTTTTTCTTTTGCTTATTTTAGGCTCTCTCCTTTTTACATTTAGTATAGGTAGGCAAGTAAACTGAAAGGGGTTTAATCACCTCAGCATCAGCACAGCTCTTCACATTAACATGCATCTTTGGCAGAGATGATTTATGTTAGATAGTTCTCTCACTCTTCATAGGACAGATCACATTTGGAAAGAGAGATCCAACAGATAAGAGCGAGATATGTACACTTCAAATGACTTCCACTTTATTGGTTATGCAGCATTTCAACTCAACTTCTTTATTTTCATTTCACTTACTGTAACTTCTACTATTTTTGAGCGCCAAAAGTAACTGTCATACAACTTTACAAAATATATAGTAACAGATAAAAGCATGACCACAAAGATCCTACAGTGTGTACATCTGCAAATTCTGTTAAGCACTTTAAAAAAAAATGTAATTCTTCATAGACATCATGAAGAGAATTTAATTTGTGAAATGCACACTTTGGATTCTCTGAAGTGTGGCATACAAATTTGGCTTTAGTACTCCAACAAATCTAGGTCTATACTAAGGAAGAATAAAAGCACTAGCCTAGAAACTATCTATCTCATCAAAATTAGCTGTGGGTTGCGAGCTCAGACGTCAGTCTTCAGGACATTAGGCCTACTCATTGTCATTTAGGACACAAAACTCAACAGCTTTGAAAAATGGCAAATTAACGTAATGCACTAGAAGCGCATGAGTGTTGAAGTATTAGAAAGAAACAGGAAGCTTTATGACACGCCCGTCTCTTGCCTCAGCTTTTACTAAAACACGTGTAGTTCCCAAGCTGACAATACACCTACATATATGCACCTTAGGTATATGTTCTTTCTATATTAACAGAGCATTCCACTATGCAATTTAGCATACACACTTTGTAACATACTTAGCTGAGTTGAATCAAGCCCTTTTCTCAAACAGAGAAAATATTCCACAATGAAGATCACTTGTATGATAAATTAGAAATTCAAACAGTAAATATGACTGGTCAAGGTCAAAAGAAACCAAGTAATTTTAGAGATTAAGGGAAAAAATAAACCTACACAACAAGAGCACTGCATATTTCCCATCTTCTACTGTTTTTAAACTCTGTAAGACTTACACAACTTACACCTATAGAGGACTGTCAACTCAGTAAATCCTCAGGTCAGGCATTGCTGGGAGAATTCTCTTTCCTCGGCAACCCTTTTAACTCATTTATACTCTTTATGCATACATGAACAACATTATTCCACAGTATTTTTAGTAAAAGAAATATCGTTCATCTCAAAGTGACTAAACTATACTGTGTATAGAGCCAGGAGAGATCTTGGCCCTGATCTCTGTGCTGTCCCAAGAATTTAATTGGTATCCCTCTTAAATTAGCTACTGGGCAGATGGACCAGAGATTCATCTCTAAAGAATGAAAATTATGAAGAGAGACAGACAAATCACACATTAGGTTACAATACACAGTTAAAGCCTTTTACATGTTCCCTGTTCTGCTGAAAAGACAGATGGTGCTCCGTCTGCAAAAGCAGATGAGAACAAGAAGAGAACTCATTTAACATACAGAGAGAGAGAATGCTTTGTATCACCGCTTGCACATAATCCAAACCCGTGTAATCTAAGGTTGCAACACTGCAATTGCTGGCTCATAGCTTAAGTCTATGTTTGTTAATAGTTTAATGTATGTAACATTATGATACTACACATAAAGCTCATCATACACGAGCATCTCTATGAAGCAGGGCTTTGAATTACGTAGTACTTCCAGACTGGAGCCACCGTTCTGTTCATTAAACATCTTTTGCAGGGGGACTCCACTCTGAGCTGGGCTCTTGCATACCACAGCATATATGTAAAACAAATGAATAACGCCAGTCAAATGTTTCCACAGAAAACTAATCTCCTGAAACAACTTATTTTCCTTCCTTGAGGAGACTACAAAATTGGCTTAGAAAGGCACCGGCAGAGATTCCAGACATGCTAGATTTTGTAAGCAGCTTGACACGGTACTGTGTTTTTTCTCCCCAAGCAGATACTATTGCTATCAAACATTAAGAAAGTGCACAGAATAGACTAAAAGCTGGCTAGCTAACAAATCTTACAAAGTAATTAGCTAAAGAAAAACTTTTTCCATTGGTGGTCAGAAAACAAATACAATGCTGAGACTTGAAAATGGCAAGTGAGAGACAATAAAGAACAACCTGTGCTGGTTGCAGCCTGGGCATAATATTAAAATCAATTTTAAACTCTCCCAGGCGTAAGGTCCTCCCAGATAGAAGCAGAGAGCAATGGCCATGCCCCTAGGCTGGAGATATCCTAGGACACAGTGAATCTGAGAAGTACTCCAGGATCACAGTGGCCTAACTTCACAAGCTCCCAGTGCAATGGTACCCAACTCTATCTCAGATACCTAATCAATTGAGCAGAAAAAGCAGGGATGTAGAGGTGAGTATGCTTCCAGGTACACCGATACCAAGAGGCATCTGGAACCCCATCTCTTGTGTGGGACTAAGCCAGGGTTAGAAAAGACTTTACAGGACTATTTTGTCTGGTGGTGACACATTTGAGAAGTTCACCTTGAATTGCCAAAACCATGAGATAGTCCGGGGTCATTGCAGGGGCGGGATGACCTTTAAAGGACCCTTCCAACCTAAACTGTTCTATGGTTCTATAAAGGGAAAAGGGTCAACAAAACCAGCAATTGTAAATTAATTTTAGATAAATTTAAGTAAGACACTCCTACGTTTTTTTTTACAAGGAGGTTGACTGACCAAAAACTATGGTGTAAATGGCTAATTTGCTTTCTCTTCAGTTCTCCAAATAAGACCAAACAGCATTTTAGAAAATATGCTTTAAATGAAAAGCTAGTGGAATCCATACACAAATAACTAAAATAATAACAAAGCCTGGATTATACAGGAGGTCACATTAAATAAGTGGTCTGTGTCACTGAGTATCATGTGTCTGCAGACACAGGAAATGCAAAAACCTGAACAATCTTCTTTACAATAGCGATAATAAAGACAGGAATTTAAAATATTTTATGCTTTAAAATTTTGCATGTACTTCTATGACAAAAAAATGTCTCAATGCTTTCTAAAATTATTAAATAGGTAAGGTAAATTAATGTTATGGGTTTTTTTCAAGCATAGTATCATTAATAAACTCAGAAAGCCACTGGGGAGGGGTATTTAATCCAACAACCTAGAAGAGCAAACATTTTGGTAGTGATTCTAGAGGGTAGCTTCAATGGTGCACCTGGATTTGGGACAGTAAGTGGCCATCTTCTCATAAGGTACTCAGGCACACAGCACATTAAAATTAGTAAGAATCAAGTCCAGCTAGTCTCAGGTTTGCAGCAGTAAGGAGGGAACATTCTCCATTTTTGCTCCAAGAATGCAAAACTCACAACCAGTAGACAAAATGGGCCTGCTGTTGTTTTTCCAGATAACTTCTGTGAAGGATGTCATATGCTCCGTATGCATAATAAGCTGATCACTAAGGACTGCTGCCAAGAAATAAACAGCAACCTGACATGAGGAACAGGACTCAAAAAAAAATCTTATCTTACTTAATAGTCTGGGCACCTTTTAGGAAGAAAGTATTTTTTTCAATGCAGCCCTGTTCAAGATTGACAAGAAAAGGTGAAATACCTGCTGAGGTGGATGGAGCTTATCCAACAAGAGCAGCTCAGATGTACAAAGAAGTTACCATAGCTCAGGTTACACATTAAGTTGTCAGATGGTAGCAACTTTGTCATCTGTTTGGGCCTCAAACCACAGTATCTTGAGAGGTTTGTTGTTTGTTTTTTTTTTTTTTTTTAATATTTTCAGGTAATATAGCACGTAGACACCACGGTGTCTGCTCAAAAATGCCCATATGTACCTACAGGATAGGGAGAGAAAATACTAATACTTATCTAGAGTATTATAAAATGTGCTCCCTACATTAACAAAATATTTTGGGGATAACGGGGGATCAAAAAGAACACTTTCTCCACTGAGGGCTTATTCCCTTATTCAAACCACAAAACTCCCACTTCAGATTTGACTTCCAACCCTGAATGCAGTATTCCCACCTCCTCACACGTGGTACGTACTTCACGGGTATCTCAGAATCAGAACATAGTACATCTATCAGTCAGAAATCACACATCTGTCTTTCCTACTGCCTGTGCGACACACTAAATATAGACTTAATATACTATCTGGATGCTAAATTTCTTCCTTAAACATATGTAATATAACTCATTTATGTATTTTAATACACACCATCCACTACCCTCAGGTTTACTGTTTACAGAGAACCTCATGCACCCCTGCTAACCTAGCCAGAAGCCTGATCAGACTGAGTTATAATACAGTATGTGATGCAGGTACATTAACTGTGAACAATCTGAAAGAAGCAGGACAATCTCCTCAAAACATGGAAGAAAATACTTACCTTTTAATGCTTTCACAAGTTAATAAAAGGACAATGAATGCTTTCTAAAATGTACCTTAAAAAAAGCTATTTTCCAGAAAGACTTTTTTAAGATACAACAGGCTACAGTTGTTTGTAAATACTGTGTGTTGAAAGGCAGATCCTCAGAAATAACCTAGACATTTTAATTAAAGGTACCGGACAGACTTAAAACTCAGTTTACAACAGCTTTTATCTCCAGATTGCTTCTGCTTTAATGTCGAATACTATCTTGTTTTGACTGCTGCTTTAATCCATATAAGTACCTCTAAGAGGCACCATTTTGCAGAACAGCTGTTTGAGGAGTAACATTAGATGCCCCATCCTTTCTGACATTGATGCTTACAGTATGCAACTGTCAGGTAACAACAAACCTACAAAATATTATGCAGTGAAACCAGTATCAACAGGATGGGGTCCTTTCTGTTTCTGAAATTCTGCCAGATCATTTTTTATATTTTTAAGTCCCTCAAATCTGCCACTTTGCAGCTCTGCCATGCTACTTTTGACTGTGCAGGTTAAACAAATTTCTAAAATCTACTAAATTGAAAAAGTATAAAATATTTCAGCTGGGTTCCTTCTCTTTTGCAGCACCACTGAAGAGCGAGTAAACCAGTAGTGTTAAGAATTTATGTATGTAACAGTATTTGAATTAGATTCCAAAAGCCAATTCTTAAAACTAGTATTAAACAAGCTGAATTATTACAATGCCAATACAATAAGAATGCTGAAAAAAAAATTGGTTTCTCTAAACAAGTTAAACCATCACAATGTGAATCATTGGAAACAAAAACTCCCTAAAAATCAACCAAAACACATTTAGAAGATTTTGTCTGCTTGTCTGACCCCTACGGAACTTCATATGATCCTTTATCATGTGGTTTCTTCAGACTTCTTTTTCCGCTCAGATTGCTTTAAGCAGTCTCCCACCTCCTGACCATCTATAAAGTTCACTTTCCAAATACATTACACCCCTGGTTTATTATTTTGCCCCATCTGATTCCCATCCCCCCCCCCCCCAAGAGAAAGGATTTGGATCAAAATAGAAAAGCCAAAAAAACCCCATCTGTTTGTTTTCAGATGGAGGCTTGAAAAGTATTTCACCATAATGAAGTTTCATTTCATTTTTTTACAATCTTGCTTTTTGCAACAGAGGTTGGCTGTTGTTATGCAGAAGAAGTTTATCTACATTTATTACAAAAAGTTCCCTTTTGGTTTTTTTCACGTTAGGTCTACTGAGCTTCCTGCGACAACAGTGGTTACAGAAATGGACACTTTCACAGCTTCTCAGATAAACAGTTCCACCTGCGACTTATACGAGCACAAAGATACAGCAAGGATACTACTGTCTGTCTTCTACAGCTCCATCTTAATTCTCGGGGTGCTTGGAAACACCATTGCCCTCACTGTCATTTTTAAAAACAGAAAGAAGATCAACTCCACTACCCTCTATTCAACAAACCTTGTCTTCTCTGACCTCCTGTTCTGTATCGCCCTGCCTACAAGGATAGCCTACTACGCCCTGGGGTTTCACTGGCCATTTGGAGAAGCATTATGTCGAATAACTGCTCTCTTGTTCTATATCAACACTTATGCAGGTGTAAACTTCATGACATGTTTGAGCATTGACAGGTTTTTTGCTGTTGTCCACCCTTTCCGATACAAGATCAGAAGGATTAAATACGCCAAGGGAATTTGTGTCTTTATTTGGTTTCTTGTATTTAGTCAAACTTTCCCTTTACTTATACAACCCATGACACAGGAAGAAAAAGAAAGGACTACGTGTATGGAGTATCCAAACTTTGAAAAAATAGCACATCTACCATTTATACTTCTTGCTGCCTGTTTAGTTGGGTACCTTATTCCCCTGGGGATTATACTATTTTGTTACTCTCAAATTAGCTGCAAACTTTTTCAAACAGCCAAGGAAAATCCACTGACTGAAAAATCAGGGATAAACAAAAAAGCCATCAATACAATCATATTTGTAATTATAGTGTTCATTATCTGCTTTACCCCTTACCACGTTGCAATCATACAACACATGATTAAAAAGCTTCAGAATGAACCCTCATGTACTGAAACCAAAATTTTCCAGAAGTCACTCCATTATACTGTGTTTCTGATGAATTTTAACTGCTGCCTAGATCCTTTCATCTATTTCTTTGCATGCAAAGGATATAAGAGAACTGTAATGAAAATACTGAGACGACAAGCAAGTGTATCAATTTCAAGTGCTGTCAGGTCACATCACGAAGAAAGCTCACGTGACGTGGGAGAAACGCAAATGACTGCACTTGCAAAATCTTCCAATGGAAAGCTAACTGAAAAATAAAGTCTGTAGTACATCACAGTGGAGCAAGCTTAAAAATCCAGGGTCCACAGTAAAAACTCTTAGTGTTCCCTGTACAGCATCTTCAGTAAGATTCTGTTTCTCAGGGTGTGCGGAAATCAAGGAGCGATGTTGGACTGAAAAAAGAATTGTCATAAGACAGCTGGAAAAACAACAGCATTATCATTTCCTAGCTGTATCTTTTTGACTGATCTCATTATTTTTCCAGGAAATATGCACGATTGTGAGTGTTCGAATTCCATACCGCACATACATATGCCTGTATGTTATTAACTCAAGCAAAGACATGATTCACAGTTTAACTGGGTGTCTGAGAAAGGATTAAACAAAAATAGCTCATAGTTCAGACTGACTACAACCAGAATATCTGGAAATTGCAAGTCCTCTAGCTAAGCTTCAATCACAGCAATGGTTTTGTTAGCTAAGTCACACAAGCAAAGGAAAGCAAATTTTGAGATAAAATGGACAATTTCTGTGCACGTTTGACTACCACAAGTGCTTAGCTTATAGCCCTTAGGAGGAGAAACAGCATTTTACAGTATGTGAGTCATGAATGTCTTATTGGACAATTCACACAGATAACATTATCAAATGTAATAGATAAAAAGTTAATGAATTGTTTGGTTCTCCCCAACACTGAGTATCTCCTGAATGTTAAATTACTTTTCCTTGCAAGATGTATTATCTCTTTACTCCTTTTCCTCAAGGAGAACTTTTCTTTCTACCGTGTATTGTAAAGAGTGTCTACTCCAGTTGTATATAAATTATTTATAAACACAAAAAATAAGTTCAAGCAAGAAACTGTAAGATGAAAACTGCACTGTTTCAGTTAAAAGAACAATGATACAGGGTTCTTCAGAACTTCTGCTGAGGTCAGTCATGGACACAAGACAAATGTTTTAGAAACAGGAATAAATGTTCACAGCTGAAGCCACCAAAAATAAATTAATGGGTTAATTCTGATGGTTTGAGATGGCCACCTCTTTTTAAGCGCTGTTTTACCTGATAGATCAATAAATGAGAGCAGCAGGATTGGCTGGGAAAGAACAAGTTTTCCCATCCCATTTTCCATGCATATGCCTTCATACAGCGTATCTGGGATCCCTTTGGGCACACTGAAACTGGGCCAGCAAAGAGACCAAATGACTTAAACACATCCTGCTGGAATCAGCTCAATACCAGTTGAGTATCCAGGATGCAAGCCCTGGGCTCCTGCTGTCGTGCCCTTCCGCCATGTCTCAATTTCCTTCCCTACTTTATTCCTGGCCCCTCATCTTTTCTTTTGTCTTCTATCTTATTAACATGCCTTCACCTGCCAACACAACTTGGTAATTGTACCATGAGGTTGTGATGGAAAAGGAAAATTAAAGAGTGCCTGATAATTACTGGTAAAAGCTATGCCAGATGTCAGATTAAATGTTATTTATTGCAGCTGTATCTCTCTGGCATTGAGGCTGTACTGGAAGTCAAACATACATAGTTACATTTGTCATCTTGGCAATTCCTTCCTTACATGTTGACCTCTGCCTACCTGCAAACATGGAAGGGTCATATCTGAACAGCAGTACGGAAACATCAAATTAACAATTACTTTCTTATGGGAAAGAAAATGCAAAAGACCCTATGTTTCATACCACTTAGATTGTAAAAATTGAGTTTCTAATTACAAAAGACACTATGCAGCTACAGGAAAACAGAGTAAGAAAAATTATTTTTAACAGAAGTTTTACTTAATTCTGTATGCGGTAGCAGTTCTGTTCTTGTCAGCTTTCAACTAAACTATTTTAAAATATTATTTAAGAATTTGTTCCTGTTGGAGTAAGCAAATGATAACCTGGTAAAACCACAGACAGACCACTCATGAATACCTAGAAGCTGTAGAAATAAAATATATGTATTATTAACATCACAGCAGTACAAGCTCGTTTTATTCTACTCATGTCTGTTTTTTTATTTTGATATGTGTCTCATCTAACTGTGATTATAAAAAGTTAAAGGCAATAAGTCTCTTTTATATTTGCCTGTAAAATATAACTCAAATATATATTACAGCACCACATAATGCAGGTATCTGTCTGTAAGTAGAAACAAAGAGAAGATCTGTATCAACAATCTTTCTGTATCCCCGTTTTCTCATGTTAGCAATTCTGTTATTTTCAGATTTAGACTTTGCTTTTAAATCACATCAACATTCTCAAACAGCTAACTTTACATCAAAGTACCACTTTTGCTCTAATAAGCCTTAGAGTGTTGGTCCAGTTAGATATGGGTTTGAGAAAAGCCATTTTTTTTCTCCTTATTTTAATATTTCTCAAATGCCAAAGAAACCGATAAAACAAAAACCTTTCAAAGCTAAGATAAGCTCAGCTTCCTGACAAAAGTCCCAAAGGCACAGACACACAGACAGGCAGTGACAATTTATAGCTGCGGCAGGCGCAGCCCCTTCCCCCCCCCCAGCCGATGCCACTGCTTCCCCTCCCTGCTTGTTAGCACGCACTCGCAGCTCATGCACACCCGTATCGATGAGGAGCTTCTTCTCTGTGTGCTTATCTGAAACTGCCAAAAGCAGTGGCGGTGGTTTCAGTAGGTCTGGGACGCTGCATTAAAGTCGTTCAGAAAGCATCTGTCCTACTTCTTCTGCCAGCTGTACTGTGGGGCTGGTAGCCAGCACCAGAGAGATGGTAACAAGCTGCTGCATGGGAGCAAGGCAGAGCAGTAACATTGAAAACTTACAGCTGTTCTCAAACAACTGCTTTGAGATGCCCTTATCCGTTCATCCTGCTGGTACTCTTCCTACAGTACTCTTTGTTGGAGTATTTTTATGATAGCAGCTACCTGTAGTGGCACACCTCAGGTCCCTCTCCTTCTGCATGCCACACAAGACGTGAATAAAGGGGGTAAAGCCATACCTGATACCTCTTTTCCTCTCCGACACAGTATATAAAGGATGTGCCTGTCTTAAAAGGCATGAGCCTGCCACGCCATGGAACGTGTGGCTGAAGACGTATGAGCTTTGCAAAAGAAAATGAGCTTTTGCTTCAGCAAAAGCTTTTGATACATTCTAGGAAATACCCGCTTCTACGTGAAAGGCTACGAAATGGTCATAGAGATCTGGAGCTCACTCACCCTTTTCACGTACAAATAAAGCAGCTGACAAGTAGCAGCAGGTTCAAATGGTTTGCTCATTATGAGATCTGACTGAAGTTCTTCAGAGAAACTATTTGGATCTCTATTTGGAGGGTGAGGTCCAGTCAGGATCTTAAAACCCATGTTCATGACAAAATGACAGAATACTTTTTAATTCTACACTTTGGAGTGTAGGGCTAAGGCAGTTCCTAGAAGGACTCCAACTAGACTGGATCCACTGCTGACATCTCTCTCAAACTTAGCTGGTAGGGAGTGTGACAGAACACATAGAAATAAAAATGATGATGGGGGGCAAATGGTACATTTTGACTGTCTCTGTCCAAGTCCAGAAAAGAAAGTTGTACAGACACCTGTTGTTGAACACATGACCAAATAAAGCTACATCATGTGAAAAAATCCCAACACGCACGCATTTTCAGCAAAAAAGCATTTAGTGCCTTTGCCTTTTCTTTCACTGGGAATGCAAAACTAAGACCTACTACTGCAAGTGCTCAGATGGGTTCCCTCAGCCACCTTGGGACTGAAAATACTGAAGTCTAACGGAAAGTGTGGAGATAAAAAACCACAATCTCCTGTGGCTTCCAGATGCAGCAGAAGAGGACAGGTAGTCCCCAAGGCATCGCTGCCTGACTCTTTTGGCTGTAGCTCTGAAAGCTATACAGATGGGGAACCTGACAGCAACATGAGCATCTCCTAGCAAAAGACAGTAACAGCAACTGTCCAAAGTGGTAAACAAACTACCACAAATAACACGATTCCTGAAGATGGTTAATGGCTCCTTTTAAACCAGCAAGCTCATCAGTATGAAACTCAAAAGCTTTCAGGTAAGCAAGGAATGAATAGATTCATTCATAGAGGCAGCCTGCAATTTAAATAAATAGGGTGCAGCTGAAGAGAAGGAGAAGAGAAGCTTTGCCTTACACGACCAGTTTTGGAGGAACTGAAAAGCAGTGATGTACTCCGTCTCTTCTATCTCCACATCTGTGGTATAGAGCAGAAGAACAACTCAAGACAAACTAAGGTTTGTATCTTAGCAGTATCCAACTGTGCTGGCTCAATACAGACAAGGTCAAGAGATACCAAGAATCACTTGAAAAATATCAAATTGATCTGAGTGAAATATTTCCTAATACAGTCTCAGCTAAGCTGCTGCCTGCAGACTAAGGCTATGGTATCAAAATGAACTAAGCCAAGCTGCAAACCGTTTCTGAAGAAAAACAAGGGAATTGCTGTTTGTGTAGTAAATGCTCAGACAGATTTCCTCATTTTTTTTCCCCTTCAGAATGGTCTCTTGGCTTCCTGCAATGTCTAACTTCAGACTTCCGGAGGCAGACATCTCATCTTTGCACATGACAATCCTCAATCATTTTTTCTTCCATCAGTCTGTCTGGCCCCTTTTTGAACTCAAATAAAATGTCTGTGCTTGCAGCATCTTGCAGCAAGAAGTTCCACAGTCTAACTACCCATGGTGTCCGGAGCCATCTTCTTTCGCTTGTGACACCTGTTAGTTTCATTTGAAGTCTCTTGCTTCTCATACTAGAAATGAGTGAACACAGCGACTCCCTATTTAACCTGTCCACATTACTTGTGATTTTACAGACCTGCATCAAATCCCCTTCCTTCAAGCCATCGAGTCTCCTTCATCCAAATTATAGAGGAAGGAAGGAAGGAAGGAAAGTACAAAGCACGAATGGAAATCCAATTGTGTTCAAGCTGGGTGGCAGAAGAGAACAGGCTGTCTCTGTCCATAGGGAGATCAACAGTGTACTGATCTACTTTTTCTACCACAGTAGCATACAGGTAAGTCTTAAAACTGGCATCTTGCCCCTTGACTGCCAAATTTCAATAACCTTGCTCAGATGCGTTAAATAAAGAAGAACAGGACCTCAATGGACTTGAAAAAATGCACTTACAGGAACCTCATGAAGTTCAAAGTCAAATGCAAAGTCTTGTATCTGAGATGGAATAACCCCACACAACAGTGCAGGCTAGGCAGTGCCTAGTTAGAAAGCAGCTTGGCAAAAAAGGTCTGGGCTCCCGGTGAACATGTTCAAGAGGAGTCAGTAGTGCGACCTCATGGCCAAACATGTACCGGACCATGTTAGAGCATCGAGGGAAATGATCTTTCCCCTCCATTCAGTACTTGTGAGATCATACCTGGAGTCCTGTACCGAGTTTTGGGTGTCCCAGTACAAGAAAGACACTGACGTACTGGAAAAAGTCCAGAAGACCACCAAATATGATGACAGGGCTGCAGCACACACTACTGGAGGAGAGGGTGAGAGAGCTGAGACGGTTCAACCTGGAGAGGGAAGACTGAGAGGAGATGTTACCACTGTTTTCAACTGCCTAATGGGGAAGAGTACAGAAAAGATGGCAAGACAGAGTAATGGGCACAAGTTGCAGCAAGGAACAATTAAACATTAGGAAGCATTCTTTCACCATGAGGTTAGTCAGACATTGGGAAAGGCTGCACAGAATAGCTGTGAAATCTCTATCCTTAAGAGACACTCAGAACTTGACTGGACACAGCCCTGATTAAATCTGCACTACCAGGGTTGGACAGCATGATTTCCAGAGGCTCCTTTCAACCTGCATCCTTCTATGACTAACAAATTTGGTCAAAACTAAGTTAAACAAGAAACCAACAGGAAACTCAGTGGCCTTGCAGTAAAATCAGCAAATGATGTAACTTAAATCTTCTAGCATTGTCCTCTATTTAAGCTCTTATCAAACTGCTGTCATTAGCATCCTCCTAAAATAAAGAAAGGTGAAGACAGGGCCTAGATTTCTTTCCAAAAAGCTGCATTCATTTTTCCTCAGTGCAAAAATATGAGTTTCTCCTCTTCCTCTTTTCTTTTCCTCAGTTGTGACAGATGTTGTGCAAAGGGCTAATCTAAAAAAGCAAGTTTTGCACCTGTTCTGAAGGCAGCAACATTTGTGGTTACCCTATCCCCTCCAGAAAAGTATACATTGTCTTATACTATGCACAAGGAGAGCTATGTTCCTCCCTCTAATAAGCTAGACTTAGCAGTTTCATCCTTCCTGTGGCATGTAACTTTCGAGGGAAGTTGTGGTGAGTTAGCAGAAGGCACTCCAAGGCAGTCTACTTTAAATATAGAGATGCTGAAAACTGATTATTCTCAACTTACTAGCCTACAAAGCACACAGATAGTGTTTTATCAGCAGCTGTTTATACTAAGGGGCTAAGAACTTGATGAAACCTTAATATCACAACTTCTAAGCATGGAAAGTTACATGAATTCTGTCTAGAAGTAACAATGACAGATCATTGTACCCAGTTGGACAGGAAGAGATGAAGTACCCCTGACAGCTGTATGTGTGAGACATTTTTGACAACAAGAGACAACAGAAGACTCTTGACAAGTTATCAGACTAAAGGCAACTCCAGGACCTTTTCGGCCTTCAAAAATAAATATGGTATATTCACAACGCCAGCTATGCAAAACAAGCCCAACACCCATCAGAATCTTATTCCTTCACTCAGATGGGGGCAAATCAGCTATTTTAAATGTGTCAGAGCTAGCTGTTAGGACAGATACATAATAGTGTTATTTATGCTAAAAGAGGGATAGAGGGCAAAGTTTCACATTCATATCCCTGATACTTAACAACACTTCATGATCTCTCCTAGTGGCTTTGTTCTAGACAAAAAAATTACATAAATCATCAGACAGAACATCTAGAAAGAGGCCTGCAAGAAGATAATACATTGTATGTCACTATTAAAACTGTGGTCTAGAAGAAACTATCTCAGTTCTGTTGAGAGAAGGAAAAAAAAAATTAAAAAATTAAAAAACCCAAGCCATCCAAAATTACTGACTTAAGAGATTACTGGCATAACAGATTCATTTCATTAAATGAAGGATCTTTCATCTTTAGCTCCTCTTAACCCACAAGCTAGAGCAGAAGCTCTAAAACTAGCATGTTCAGATACCACCACTGGCAAGCAAAACTAGTGACCACAAACGCCAGGGATGACTGCAAAACCAGCAGCTTCCAGTTCCAGGCACAGCCAGGCCATCTCTTCACCCCTCCTTCCTTTTCTGCTGCACCGCTCCAGCCATTCAGCTAGCACTGGCATCCCATGCCCTTGGCCATGAGGAATCCCTCCAGACGCAGGGAGAGACGGCCCCAGCTAGGCAAACCTACAGCGGCCAAACTTGTGGCTGGGAGCAGCTAGCTGAGAACCACCGTAGACCAAAAGCCTAGGGTCAGGGAAATTCCTCCTGTTGCCTGAACTGATTTTACTGCCTCCATAAAAGGTCTCTACATTTGCTCCCATCTTCCACTGCATGTGGAAGCTGAATTTGGAAAAGGTAATTCTCCTGGCTACAGCCTGCCTTCTTAACAAGATGGCTGCTGGTGCTGCGGAGGCACTAACTGTACAGCTCAGCCTCTCTGTTCAAGCAGCCAAGCACCACTGTCATGTATCCCCTTTGCAGCGCTTCTTGTGCTGC
>KL265640.1:0-40685 GCA_000699545.1 Podiceps cristatus | reverse complement strand
GAAAGTACATCAGTAATGATCCGAACTGCAATTTAAAATGTCCCTAAAAATTATTTTTGGAACAGGTATCAATAAAGAGTACCATAATGTATTGTAATTACAGATGACGCCTCATTGGCCTAGATTAAAAAAAAAAAAAAAAAACAGTGATGGAGCTCAAATGCTGAAATTACTTCTCAGAAATCTCATTCTAATGCTCTTTCACAAGGTGCCACTTTCTAGTTACAAACAAAAACAGGAAACGTGTGTTTTACTGGCCACAGACACGTTGGTGGAAGAAGTTTTTGCTACTCTCTTTTCACAGCTTTATCCAACTTTGTCAGCATCTCAAAAAAAGGTCTAAGCAAATAAGAACTACAATTTACACTCCATCTCATCTGACAACATAACCTTACTGCTCACAACAGAACTCTTCCACACAGGAAAGTGACAGCAGTGGCCAAGTGGGAGGGGGAAGAACGTCGGGGTGTACCAGCAAGAGGCACCAAGACCACAGAGCACCTCAGAACTATAAAAAAACTTCTACTTTAGTTAAGTGACCTTTGCTTGGAAGAGCAACACTCTTTGGAGCAAGAGCAACATGCTTGGAAGAATAAATGTTCTTTATGGAGAATAATAAAGAAAAAAAATGCCAGCAAACTACTAGTCATGGAGAACATAACAGTGAGCTATCCTAAAATCTGTGAGAGAGTATCAAGCAGTGGTCCTCCTGAGAAAACCCCTGAGAAAAACTGTAATCAAGTAGTGGTTGGAAGAAAACAAGCAATTGAAATATGAATTTGAAAAAACTTCCACCTGTTAGTGTGTTCAGGATGGCAAGAAGCACACAAAAATATAAAAAACCCAATTAACACTACATGAACTTTGAAAAAATGGCTAAACGGTTTTTTTTAGTGATTTCCGTGCTTCATACGTAAAAGCTTAAATACCATTGCTAATAAACCCACAAATACCTCAGAGGCTAAATAAACTTGTGTTTTCTTAATTTGAAAACTTAGATTTACTATTTAAGTACTCTTAACAATACTCTTCCCAAACCCACCTGCTGGATTTTGGTAAGACCACCAAGCAAATGAAATACTGTGGGCAACATCAGAATTTTCTCTCTTCATCTGACTGCAGTTTTAACTTTTTAGTATTTTGCAACAGCCATGAATGAGGATTACCAGACTGGTTAAAATTCTACTGAAACAAACAAGTTTTCCACTCTTAATACCTACCACCCTCCTAGAGAAAGTGTCTATACAGAGTGTCTATACTTCTGATTGCAATTTTAAATTATTTCATTTTTAAAAATTATATCGAGACAAAAATAGTGTCTGTATTTGTATAAGTTTTGTAGAAATATGAAATATAATAATCTATTTATCTTTCCTCTTTTCTCAAAGACTCCCTGCAGGGTAGAGAGGCCTTACAGAGAGATCTGTAAAGGGCCAGCCGTGCCCTGTGCCCCCCTGCCCCGCACTGCTGCAGCCCCACCTTACTCGAGGGGTGCAGCTCTGGGCGCCTCAATACAAGACGGACGTTGGACTATGGGAGCGCAACCGAGGTGGTGAAAGCCCTTGAGGGCAAGCGTTGGCAGGAGCAGCTGAGGTCACTGGGTTTGTTCAGCCTGGAGAAGGGAGGGCCGAGGGGTCACCTCATCCCAGTCTGCAGCTCCCGCAAGGGGGGCGGCGGGGGGGAGCTGCTGATCTCCTCTCTCCGGTGACCAGCGACAGGGCGCGAGGGAATGGAATGAAGCTGCCTCGGGGAAGTTCAGGCTGGGCATTAGGAAGAGGCTCTTCACCGAGAGGGTGGTCGGTCACTGGCACAGGCTGCCCAGGGAAGTGGTCAGGGCACCAAGCTGTTCAAGGAGCGTCTGGTCGATGCTCTTGGTCATAGGGTTCAGTTTTAGGTAGTCTTGTGAGGAGCAGGGAGTTGGACTCAAGGATCCTTATGGGTCCCTTCCAACTAAAGATATTCTATGATTTTTAAAAGTTGAAAATGTTGGTACAAATTAACTCCCAATAGCATCATCCCTCTGCCCCTGCAACCCAACCTAAACTTAATTACCATTTTTCTTTTCCCACACATAATAAGAATAATGGAAATTGCCACATCAAAGCACATTTCTCTCTAGTCTGCTACCCTGATTCTGACAGACAAATGCTAAGTCACTCAGAGAGATGCAACGTCTCATAATAATATGCCTATTGTGCAGTTTCTTCATAACAATTACTGCTTCTTCTAATAGCCCTTGTTTAAAATTATCCAGTAAAGAAATCCAATTACAGCTCATTCATCTTTAAAAAGGGTTAAGACAGCCAGCAATATTTAGCCAAGTTGGCAAAGACACATGAAATGTTTACCTCCACAAGCTGCTGACAGAATACTGACTGCAGAGATTAATCCTTCTGCAGGGCAGGGCAGCTTCTCTCCCCGTAAATAAACACACATTTCCAAACTGAATAATTACACTTAGTTCACAGATCTCTAATAACAACATGCTTGTTACTTTCCACTTCTCTAAAAACAACATGATTGTTACTTTCCACTTAAAAAAAGCAATTAAAAAAGGTAAGTGTGAAGGTGAAGACAGCCTGCAATTACAAATGTCACTTAGTCCCTCCGAATTTGAAAGTGGCAGCACATCTCAGGGAAGCCCTTTCAAAGGTGTCCAGGTACATTCAACCACTGGTAACGCTTTCTGTCAAATTACCTCCCACTGCCTCATTCCTCTTAAATAATGTTACCGAAATATGTATTTTGTGTGCATGCATGTGCGTCTATCTGAGAGGTGGACAGCAGGTAGACTTCACATCCCAACTGCATTGCAGAGCTAAGTATCCTAATTATTGTGAAAATGGAGCATTGCCCCATTTGAAAAACACCCTCAATATCCTCAGCAAATCCTGGCATCATTTAGAAACAGCTGATTACCCATTTGTTATAATCTGACATCTCAGATAGCACAGCTCTCTACAGAGTAGAGCTTTTCGCTGATAATGACTTTAGTCTCTTCTCACAGTTAGTAACACCAGGGCTTGGTATGATAAACTGTGGAGAACCTCAGTCAGAGGTCATGGTCTTCTGCCCCATCTGCCCTGTCCTCTGGCAGAAGTTACTGACTCTACAGCAATGCTTGCCTTAACCTCAAGCACCCTAACCCGGGCTGAAGCAATCAAGTGTGAATCTTGTGGTACGGAGCCACGGAAAGAGAAGCTGCCTCCCAGCTACATGTTCCCATTGCTTTCCTTGCTCTGGTGCTGGCATTCATCCACCCAGACGTGAGCAAGTTTAAAGATACAGGCAAGTGGGAAATGATACCTGAAAAATATATATGTATACATGCTTTATTTTTAAACATTATTTTATCTTCCAATAACCACTGCCTGTAGGAAGTCAGATGACTTGCACTGCAAGTGGTAGATAGGAAAGTACAGGCAGGGGCCAAGGGCTTGCTCCGTAAGCGGCAGCCTACGCTTCAGCTGGCTCAGCCCTGATAGAAAACTGCACCTTCAGCAGGTGAAACAAAGCCACACATTTTCTCTTTCTGCCTCCTTTACAAGGCTGCGGTAGAGGAGTGGAGAACACAGATGGGTAGCCATCTTTACCTTTTGAATTAGCACAGCTCTTTCCATCAATCGAACACAAGTCAGAGCCCTCAGTTCCGAGTGCAGGTGCCTCAAGTTCCCTTACCCTGACTGGCACTTTGCATTTGTTAAGACTACTTTTTGTCTACCATTCTTCTGTCTCTTCTGCCCCACATACTAAGGTCTTCATAGTTCCCTCAAAAGTCTAAAGACACTAGGTCCCACTCGCTGATCCTGTTCCCTTACTCTTATCTTTCACAATCACTACTATATTAAGCAGAAATTACTTTAACCAAGTTTACTCATGCACATATTTGACCAAAGATTTTTTGGGGAATGGGATAAATCATTCATAGTCTGGAAGCGCATCATGTAAGCACTCAAGGGCAAAGACTTTTAGCTTAAGAATACCCATGAGGTGGATTCCTGACTGTCTACTGCCCTTGGTTGAACGTGGTATGGAAGGAGTGAAGCAGGCCCCATCTCTCCCATTTGCCCATCTCATACTTCCAACACAAAGAAGGGGCCCAGAAGTAGATGAGAAGATGGAGGTATGCATAGAGATAACGCGTCCCGATCTCATTAGAAGCAAGGGGTCCTTCTTTTCCTTTGAAAGAATATTTGTATGGACATTCACTGGGATTACTGCAAACACCTCTCTTAACTGCAGCCTAAAGAAGTTACTTGAAGAAGGAACGTAGTGCTCAGGGTAAGAGAGATCAGTCTGCACAACAGCTACTGCAAACGCTGTCTCAGGCCTGTAGCAAAGCATCACTGTCACCAAGGTGTAAATAAAACTCCAATTTTTATTTCTGGAGTGGAAAGTTTCCTTAATGATCCCACTGTGGACATTGGGGCTTATGTCTGGTGTTCATCCCAGCTCCCTTGTTGTCTCACTACAACAGTCTGTACAGAGACAGTTACTGCCCTGAAGAAGCAAGAAACACTCTTGAACAACCTTTATAAATATCTATATATATATAAAAAAAATTGCATGTTTGATGTCCAGGAGGTACAGAGATGCCCCAGTTCTAAAAATATAAGGGTTTAGATGAAACACCAGCAGGCTGATTTTCTGACAAGTGATGCAGGAATCTGGGTTGAATTCTGAGGAGAATCTTAAAAAGAAAAGGGGGAAAGCACAGGATGTTATACTGCTTCAACCACACAGGCTTTCATCTTCTTTCACACTTCTGGCAGAGCACAGCGACCAAAACACTGTCATCATCAAAAAGTGAAAAAAGATGGTGACCACAGGCTCAAAGAGCCACAGCATGAGGAAAGACAGCACCAAATTAACAAAGGAAAAGGATCATGAAGCAAAGGCAAAACAGACAAAAACACCTCTCTCATCAAACCCTTGATAAAACTCATGGTGACAAGTAACGGAAAAGCTCTCCACAGAAAAGCACAGAGATTACTGCTGAGTATCCCTTTATGGAACCAATTTTATTTTCTTAAGCGTAAAAGACACATAATTAAAGACATTTTAAAAATTAACAAAAGTTTTAAAACAGAGAAAGGTATTTTGTCTCACACCACAGGGAAAATCAGTTCATTTAAGAACTGCAAGAGACTAAGTACTTCTTATTGATGGGCTGTTTCTTACCAGAGCTTAGTGGATGAGCTTTACCAATCCCAAAAGCTATCCCCAGGCTGGAAAGCAATTACAAGAAAGCAAAGAACCAGATGTGGGGTGACTGCATTGTTAGCTGAGAGAGTCTTGAATGAAAGATGCCTCTCAGATGGAGTGGTGCCATCACAACTAACTCATCTGCATCCTGCCCAACCTCTCTGTATGTTCATAAAACTGGAAAAGGTGGCCTCACATCTGACTGGCTCCAGCACAGAGGAAAACATTTTTAAAAATAGGTCTGAGAAATCATCTCAGATTTCCTGCTTGTGACACACCTGACTTAAGCACTCAAAATCCCACTCAATAATTTGGCAATGAGTAAAGTAAATTCCGCCAACTGACTGACTTCCCTAACCAAAGCAAGAGGGTGATGTGTCACCCTTCATGTCTGCGTAATATATGCTGTGTACTGCCAGCTACCACTGTTTGGATAAGTAGGACCGTGACAGACAAAAAGATCTCCTAGCCCACCTAATCTGCAGCTGTTGCATGCCTGGTACACAGACAGGGAGACTCAAGCCACAATGTCTCTGTCCTTCCAAAGAGATCAGAGAAGGTTCCTGGTTTAGGTAGTAGAAATCTGGGACTACATGTAACAGTTGAAGACAAAAGGCTTTAATTCTGTGGGCACATTTCTTACCACCCCCGTACGCTCTCTCAAACTATGCCGATGTCCAATGTGAGCAATGAGCAAAGCATCATGCATGGACACACTGCCAAGTGGCTCACTGAAGCTACAAAAGCCCAGAGGAATGTGGGGATATACACCCCAGCCTGAGTAAAGTGCCCTCCAAGCCTGGACAGGCATAGCCTTGAAGCAATCAGACTCATGCTTCTACAAGGGTCAGTTCAATCTTTATGAATCTAAAGAGTAGAGAGCTGTCTAGCAGTTGTTAGGGATCTTAATCTGGTAAACTTCTGTTCGTGAGCCACTCTACTGAACCAAGAAGAGTGAGCAACTTCATTTAAGATAGGCATTTCCTTCAAGAGGCCCTTGAGACACATATAACATCAAAAGTGGAACCTTATATTGGGAATAGTCCAACCTGTAATGGCGATTGGCTTTTAACTCTGTATCTAATATATACATTTTCATTCTGCAAACTTCTCACCTTAGAGAAAATAAATTTGATCAGTAGTGATCCAGGACCCTGGTACGTTACACACCCGAATTCAAAGAGTTACGATTTCATTTGCTTTTGATCATGATTAGTTTGGTAGCCATTCTTAATTCATGTGAGAAATAGTCTCTTTTTAAAGTGTACAAGTCCTACCTGAACTTATGGCTGCCGGAACTTCACCTGTTTCATGTTTTTTGTGTAGAGGAGCTGCTGAGAGAGGCACAGGGTAGCATCAGCCTCCCAGAACCATTTGCATCAACAAGTCTGACTACGTGACAACTGTCTGTGCTGGGCACCACAGGCAAATGACAGCTTCAGTCTTTCCTACCAGATTCTGACACCCAATCCCTCACCATGCTACTGAGTTCCCATGGTCCAGCACAGAAATCCCGCTGCTCTCCACCGTCCTGATCCCACATACTACACACATTGCCCCATCCACACCTACGCAACCCAAGGGCCCACCTCATTACATGATGGGGGGGGGGCTGAAGAGGGTTTTCAGTTCCAGCTGATTTAAGCACTATATGATTGCCTTTTATCAGGATCTATATTTAGCATAAAGCTTGGGCAGAGCAGAGCCAAAGGATGGCAATTTATAATGACCTATGTTACAAAGCACGTAAGCTATTTTTTCCTCATTTATGATGACCTATTTTCATGGTACAGACAATAAGTTGGAACTAAGTACCAAAATGTGACTCATATATCCGCTGTTCGAGACTCTGCACAATTCTGCAGAACAGTGTAGTAACTGGCTACCCCACAGACCTCTTCTGCAGTAAATATTGTTCATTATTTTTTGGCTGAGCTGTTTTTTAAACTACTTTTGAATTCTTGTTAAAAGAAAAAAACCCCAAATATCTTCTCATAACTTACCATTTTATAATTAGTGCATTGTAATGGACATATGTCTTCAAAAGCTAATAACTAGTAAAGAGAGGTTTTAATGTTCATCTTATTCACACAGTCTGGCTTACTTCACAATACTTGAAAATTAAAACGTTTCCTACACTTTGGTGTGTTTTGTGGTTTGTTTTGGTTTAGGTTGGGTTTTTTTGGTTTTGGGTTTTTTGGGGTTTTTTTGGTTTTTTGTTTTTCTTCTTAAGACACCATTTATATCTTCTTTTGCTCCGTGTCTGTAACTCTTCTTTTTCCAAAGAGAGGTCTGTAAATATTCTAAGGCCTAAGCTGCTGGCAGGAAATTGTTTAGCTTGTTCATGACAAAATAGAAACAAAATAGAAAAGCTGTAGCAGAGAAGTGATTTCTTTGCAAAAAATACTTCCCCATTAAGACCACCATATAACCCTTTTTCACAACTAAAGACCAAGGTGTCTGAAGCAAAGTGATGACTAAACAAAAGAAGAGTATTTGCTAAGCATAAAATAAAAGCAAAGAGGAAATTTTAAAAGAAAGTCATACCAAAAATCTTGTTATTTATGCAGAAAGTCTGCAAAGCCTTTTAACTCTGAAAAAGAGTTTTCTTACTAACTATATGCAGTCTTCTGTCTCATGCTGATTTGTTTTTTAAAGCCTCAACCATACAATTGTGCCTTCTCAGAAACCACTGAGCTTAGTGAATCAACTTCTGTCCATTACTTCGGTAAACCATGAGGAGTTTCTTTAAAACATCAGTCACTGCAAGACCTCCTTTGTGAGGTTACTCAATTACTCTCCTCCTCTTTGTCCTAGGAGAGTAATCACACACTTTTTATTTTGCAAGACACAACAGACACAGTATCTCCTCATACTAATAACATCTCCAACTGCTTTGAAGAATTATTCATCCATTTTTCTTCTTTTTCCCACCACTCCAATCTAATAATTAGCTGCCCCACAAATATGAGGAGAGAGAAGAGAGATGATACATAGACCATCATTGGAATGGAGGCAGTTCATTCCGTGATGGAGAGGGATATTTTATCCCTTGTCTGAAAGGATACCAGATCCTTAAAACAAAATTGTAGCAATCCATGCTCATAGCAGAACTTCTACTGACAGGAGACAACTGGTATTTCTAGGATGTAATGACTACTTCAAGATCGTTTTCCTTCAGATCAAGTAACATGGGGCACCACTATCAGTAAGCCAATTTGCAAACAATAGCTGAAATTATCATTTGTACAGAATTGTTTGGCACAGACATCTACAATTAGATGCAGGATTTCCTTTTAAATTCCAAAGGGGCTTCCACATCCCTGTCTTCCTTTACTATGCTTGAACATGAGGAACAAACAAGGTGTTGCTACTTCCCGAAAGAGGAAGAGAAGGGGGGAAAAAACACAAGCTGCCAGTAAAGACAGAAAGAAAAGCTGATTTTCCTAGAGCTGACTGAAAATAACCTTCAACAGTCAACTATTAAGCTAAAAAGGAGGCCCCCTATGCCCACATAAGAAAGGCAGCATTGTTTATTTTCATTAAATAATTTAATCACAAAACTTTTTGAACACAAACACCCACTCCTTCAGAAAAATGAAGTGCTGTGGTAAGACAGTAGTTGCTATTGTGTCTTATTTTGATAGAGACGTTATCAGTCAAATAAAACACAAAATCTAGAACAAGATTAGAAGACACTGGGTGTCTTTAATTCTTCACTTACGCAGGGTAAATTCAGACTGTACACAGTAAGGAAGTGTTCACTTACAACCCATTCTCAGAATTGTATCTTATTGTTCAAAAAGAAATGCAAGGGGGAGAGCTGTATGAACTGTAGGTCTTTGAGCAACAACAGAATTTGCAATTCTACAACCACAGGAATGATCAAAACTTTCATGTCATGCAGTACCTCCCTTCCACGGGGGAGTTAAAATGCTTTTTGCTCTTCATAACCAATTTACTAAGTAGAGCAGGTGTATAAAGGAATGACCCCATTGTACCCGTTTTCTGCTGTTCCAAAGACCTGTTGCTATGCCAGCTCAAGATCCGTAGATGGCAGCATTGATGCAGTAATTAATCTTTGCCACCGCAGATGTCAAAGCGGTTTTGCAGAACTGTTTCTTGTTGGAGGCTAAGCCTGATTTTCAAATGTCAGAGATCTTAGCACCAGGCAGTACAAGCATTGGGCCAGGAACTGTCTGGCAGTGAAGAGATGTCAGATCCAGCATCACTACTAAAAGATACTACGCCAAGCACCCACCCAATAACCATGACAGGTTAGGCGCCATCATCTTGGAAATAAACTACACCATCTAGACAGTAATGAGTGCTGTGAACCACGAGCTACTGGTATAGTTCTTATTGTTACCTCCATATGCCATCAAATTAGAAAGAAGGAGGAAAAGAGTGATGTCCTACATCCCTTCACCTTTATTGCCTTCCCTTCCTCCACTGCACCTTATTCAAAACAAGCTGTGCACTCCCTCCCATTTCTGCAGCTTTGGCAAGTGCTATGAATTTGGTGTCCCACATCACCGCACAGCTCAGTTCCAAGCAACAAAAGCAATGTCCCAGATGTTGCAGGACAAAAATAAAAATACACTGACAGTATGATTTAGAGGCAAGGGATGAAAGTGGCACAGAATTCTAGATTAGCTTCACTGGATCATCCTCTCTTAAAACTATCTTTACCAAAACAGTGTCTAAATAAGGAAACTTGCTGCTTAAATTACTGAAATTCAAATCTATGTCCTGCCTTATTTTGCTAGACTTCTTATGATAAAGTTCAGTAGTTTCAGCTCCTCTTTAAAGTGCGTGCATGTAAAATATATATACATTTTTATAGTTTAATAGTTTGTCAGAAAGAATAGAGTTCTCTGACAGGACCCAGCACTATAATTAGTTGAAATATGATGAAAAAGGTGTTAAGGGCCTTTATTTCTTGCCTTTCCAAGTCTAAACAATAAGTGCATTTCAAAGAGCAGAAAAGAATGGCACTCCGAACACCAGCCTTCACCGAGCAGTTGGGTAGAATGCCTGCTTTAGTATTTTCCACGTAGCAGAG
Source organism: Podiceps cristatus (assembly GCA_000699545.1). Classification (NCBI taxonomy): domain Eukaryota; kingdom Metazoa; phylum Chordata; class Aves; order Podicipediformes; family Podicipedidae; genus Podiceps; species Podiceps cristatus. The sequence goes on along the minus strand of KL265640.1, from coordinate 30,415 downwards.
ACAGCACAAAGGGGTATGACAGAACGTCACGTCTGTCTGTCAAGTGCAAAGACAGTGACTCCTCTGAAATCACCTGCTGGCAGCCAGCTCTGCTGTCTTCCTTCGCCAGCGCACAGCATCAGCTGGCCTCGTCCCAGTGTTCAGGTGCTCTGAGCATACTCACACTCAACTTCTCCCCCGCCTCCCTCCAAGGACAGCGCTGAGCCTGCACACCAAGCAGCCCTGCCCTGCGGAGATCCTAACTAACCAGACCCACTGCTACGTGGCAGGAATTGAGCTGCTTTGTCCAGGTCTGGATTGTGCCTTCCCCCTTTACCATCTTGAAGGCTCCCTCTCATGTCAGCTCAACTCCACCGCAGCACGGCAAGCTTCACAACGTCAACACATTATCGCGTTCGTCAATCTGTGCCAGAGACAGGCGGCATGGGCAGAACAACACTAGAAGACTGTCACTTCAGCAAAGCAAGCTACCTGCCAGGGCTGGGCACCGTGCACAGGAATGTGACACACAGCAAGGTGCCCTTGAATTTAAAGGGCAGCTCTTACTCTAATTCAAATACTTGCACAGCTCCCTCTCACTTCAGGTACTTTTGATTACAAAACACTTCACTAGCATGCTAAAAGAGCATGTGTAGCAATTTTTAATTATTTAATTTCTGATCCCATACTGAGCAGAGGCTGTCCAAGCTCTGAACTCTCGAGGAGTCTAAATGATTTCCCCACTTCTGCACTAGACTTCATCAAAAGAATCCGAGTATAAGCAGCTCCAAATAAAGACATTTCTCTTGAAACATTAACTCTAACCCTGGGAGACATATCAAGTTTCAGAACAGTACTCCTACGCATCTAAGTCTTTTAAGAGCAGTATAATAGTAAAAATACCACACACCACATACTTAGTAATGAAAGAGTACTTGAAAAATCTTTCCTAGACACTTCCAAACTGGAACAACCAACTCATTGAATAGCTCTTGACAACGCATACAGATTTAAAAAAAGAAAATAAAAAAGCTGAGTATTCATGCAAGTTTTAAACAACTATGAAATATCTGTCATGAGAAAACCGTACTTTTTTTTTTTTTTTTGGAGGGGGGGGAAAGCAGCTGTTTCCCAAAACAACAGAACACAGGTGGAAAGCAGAACACTGACACAAAATTTTACGAAACCTACTAGAGTCAATGTGGGTTCATCAGCAAGCATGGAGCTGTTTTGGTATTTGCCATGAGCTAATATTAGACTATGTACATTCTGAGATTGCTGCCGTATAACAAACCACTGTCTCTAGTTCACTACCCCACTCTCAGACATCTTAGAGGTGCAACTTTCATTTCAATTAATTTTTGAAGTATTGCTTTTTTCAAAGGATGATGCTGGTGAACAGATGAACTGCAGGCCAGAAGCACTGCATACTTTTAGGGTATTTAGTGACATGGGGTGTGTCCTGGCTGTACAAGAGGAGGAGGAAAAAAAAATAAAAAAACCCAGGAGAAACATGGAATGTCAATTTCATTACTGATTTTTTTTTTTATTTTTAAGGAAAATATAAGGAACTCCTTCCTCAAACCATACCAAATTCTAGCAAAACACAGAAGAGAAAGCAAAATGTGACAGTAATTAGGACATGTCAGATACAGCTAACTAGGCTGCAGTCCTCTTAAGCTGTTCTGTTTCCCATTCCTTCAGCTCTGCTGCACACAGCACTTATACTCACTCACAGGCTGAGGAGTGGGAGCGGAGGGACAGCTACGCCATGATGCAGCCTCCGAGTAACATGCATTCAGCAAAACTGGAAACAACTGCAATACGTTTATGCATTCAGTGCCATGACAACTTTAAATAGTCATTTATTCTTAAACCGTCACTATGGTACAACATAATAATGGAATAAAAAATGAAGCTCAACTTGATGAAGGTTGAGAACAGTAACCCCAAACTGCATGTAACCCCAAACTCACCCACAACAGCAAGCCGGTCAGTTAAACTGACACATGGGAGAGTTGCTTCCTGCACCACTGGTGCACTGGACTGTGGAAGAAGATTCAGTTCTTTCTTTTCTATAGGTCCAAATGATGGAAAGTTCGGAAGGAGAAGGAGAACACAAGTTCAAGCCTACTCCTTACCTAACTGAAGTGGAGGGTGATCCTTCTGCCTCTCTACATGCAGAACTTCTCTGTATCAACTGGACAAAGCTTACATTACACAGTATGTGGACAGGCAAAACATACTTCTCTGTACCATGACTAAACCACTGAAAGAGAAAGACCCAGCAGTACGTTACTCCCACAAAAGCAACAGCATGAAGACAATCCCTTCAGTGCTGCACTTTCACACTGTTGTAAGTGATCAAGCTCGTATCTGCTAAGGTTTACCACCAGTTAGTGAAGGCACCCGAATAGACCACGTGTACTCTGCCTTATCCTCAGACATGAAGTACATTGGCTTAGCTTTTAACTACTCAAAAATGGCTTGAACACAACTAAAACTATATTCTTTACTCCCCAAACATCAGAAAAAAAGACCCTGGAGGGAATGGAGCATTTATTTCAGTAAAAGCTGGAGCAGTGGAAGTACTCACCCATCTGAGGGAAACCAATGCAAGACACTAATCTCTAGCTGATAAAACAGTAGAGAAGAAGAAGAAAACAAAAATAGAGTCAGGTGCTTCCTACAACAGAAACCAAAGCGCCAGGGGAATGCGGCACAGCAGAGCGGCCCACTGCCTCTCGCAAACCACAATTAGTGCAACTTTTCACTGGGGCGTTCACGTCCAAATGTTTATCACCCTGCAGCTGCAGCCAGCCTGAGCACCTAGACAAGAATGAGCGTGCACTCGCTGATAGGGCAAACACCTCTTTTCAGCACACTGCCGCCAGACAGAGCTGCCCCTCCAGGCTGCGGGGGAAGGCCTTCCAGCCTGTCAGCAGCACAGCGGTTTGGCTGCCCCTTCTCCACCAGGCAGGCTGTGGAAAGCCTGAGCAAAAGCAGGACACAGACCGACATGTACATGCCATGGCAAACCAGCTGGCTAGCTAACATGCCAGTAAACTCAACCGGGCTGCTGTTATCCACCTATGTAATTTGCTAAATTCAAAGTGTGACTTGATTCTAGCTGCCCTCACAAGGCATGACCTCCCCCTTCAGGCAAAAAGAGGCACAGCTGCAAAACCTCACACTTCCCACCCTCTCCCAAGAAGGCAGCAAGCCAAGAGGCAGTTCACTGCATACAGCTTTTTTGATCCCAGCCCCAACATACGCCTGGTTTTCATCCAAATCCAGAATTACTTTTGTACTCCCTCGTTAGCTAAGGGGGACACTGTCTATCCACTTGCTTGTTTCAGTATATTGACAGCACAGTTCAGGTAGGAAGGGACCTCCAGACTTCTTTACATTATTTTTCCCAAAATACTCTTGCCTAGGAGAGTTCAAAAGCCAAGTTATTCTCTTCCAGGAGCCACGTACTCTTTTTTAAACCTTTTAAAAATAGGTATATCACTGAATTTCAATAAGCTTTCACTAAACTTGAAAACAGTATGAGTGACTCATCCTGCTGGAGCATGCTCCAGTTATTTTGCTAATGATAAAGCCACTGAAGAGTTTTCAACACTGGTTAGTCCTTTTAAGATACTCCTTAATCCTAAAATATTAAGCACTTTTTAATAGATTTATATTTCTATAGGATGCTCTGAGTTTGCAGCTAACTGCATTTAAGAGGTCTTCGGAATGATCACAAAAAATAAGTTTGGTAATAGTTCACCTAAACAGGAAAGACCAAGTATTTAAAGCTATTATTAATCTACACACTGAAATCCATACCCAAGTCCCTCCCTGCGATAACTTCACCCATCACACTGACCCATGCAAATACCTACACACTACCACAAAACCATTCAGCTGAGATAAATTACATGACTCCAGCAGAGAGGGTGTTTTTCACAGAAGTCATCTTTAGTACTAAGTGAGGATCACCCACCTACATTACTTTTATGGTCAGTGAAGAAAAATGTCCCCAGAAACAAACCTGTTCCTGGCTACCTCTGAACTGCAGGCCTTCATTGCTTCTGGTACCACAGGCACATCCTGGCAAATTCTTCACTGCGTGCCAGGAGGAGACTGAAGCGTTACTGTTCCCTTCCTCAGCAACATCTCTTTTTGCTTCATTGGGGGGAAAAAAATGGAGGCCCCAAGAGGTAACAAACTCTCTGCAGTGTGCTTCGGCGTCCCAAAGACTGATGGGTCAGAGACCTGGAGCTAGGGAGTGCTCTACAGAGAATGTGGAATTGTCTCCTTCCCTGAATGGCTCTTTCAAAGGATGGATCTTTTTTTGAGTTCACAAAGAGAAAACATAGGAAATTGGTCTTCTTTACCTATTAGCCTTTGTGGACGCTCTCATCCCACCAAAGATGTCTTTTGCAGTGACACAGTTCAGAGATTTTATTCCATTTTAATAAAGACTAAAATCTCTCTTCATACAGCATATTTCTGCAAAGCTCTTAAATAGGCATGTTGTTATTTTAGACAGCAAATAAAATATAGAAACACTGCTGTTGTGTTAGTAAAATACAGTAAGGACAGGCAGAAATGAAGCTGTGTATTCAAGTGAATCAAACTTCTCATTTCAAATGTAGGGAGTTTCTGTCACTTTCAGACTGACTGCTATCCAAGGCAATATAAATAAAATGGGGATTTCCACAAAACACAGACTACACTCTACAGAAAATACATTTACATCGTGCTTATTAGAAACTTCTGCACAACCAAGATGCATATTCTTGCAGGTATTGTTGCATGTAAATATCAACTAAAAATATGCTTTCATTATACCACATTTTAAAAAGTATTTTAAGAAGATGTACAGTACAACAGGCCCAGTTTGACCACACTGGAAATATTATAATAGCTTGCTTGTTCAAAGGTACTAGACATAACAGTTCACAGGCACCGCATGTATGAGAAATACTAGCAAGATACTTTTAAGTATGACCAATAAAAGTTCAGAACTAGCTATATTGCATCATGGTTTCCTGCCTGTGAAGAGGAGCTATTTCAGCTAAGTGAAGCTGAGCAGAGAAGAGGAAGTCTAAACCTTCTACAGATTGGGGGCTATGAAAGGAGCACCTCTGAAGAAACTTTTAGTGCACAAAAGGTGAGCAATAATCCATTACGCTACGCTAACAAAGTAACTTGGATATTTATGCATGTTGCTAAGATAGACTTCTTTCTTCAGAAGCTGAACACAGGTATTTATTCCAGAACTAATGAAAAGAAATTTAATCCTGTAATGCACTTTCAAAGTATCAGCAGCATTCTATAAATAACATTTAAAGCAAAATGATTGCATTTGTAAAAGCATAAATACTGTTGCTTAGGATTTTAACGATAAATTTAAAAATATGCAGTAACTAAAAGCATTTGTGAGTACATTAGCACTAAAGGAAAAATGTTCGTTTTCATTAAACTAAAACCAGGAGATCTTGTTGCTTGGTCTCTCTGTGCTTCACTGAAAGCCATGTTCTCAGAGAAAAATAAACAAATGTAAAGGACACCCAAAATAAAAAAAAAAGGGGGGGGGGGACTGGGAATAGAGAGAGAGACACAATCCTTTAAATGGAGTCACTGTTGCCTAACTCATACTAAGACTCCGGAGGAAAAGATTTAATTCTGGTTTTGTTTTGAAAGTCTTTGTTATCGTACACAGTACCTAGATGGGATTCACAGTTCACATTAGACATTCAGGACCTCAGCTATCATTAAAAAAATTAAAACACATTGATAAAACATATGGACCAACATCAGAGTAAGCATTCAGCATTAACACAGACAGAAATCCAGAAACCAATGACTCCAGGGGCTCTTCAGCAAGCACTTTAATCAATACCAGTTAAGTGTTCCCATTATGAAAAAAGGCAACTGGGTCAAAACCATCCACTCAGACATACCCAAAGATCTACTTGGGCTGACCTGCAAGGTATCAATCTGAACTCCATGCAAACAAGTACTGATGAAAAAGCAGAATATCTGCATATGTGTATAAATGCAGCTAGGCACCTACACCCTTTTAAAAAAATATTTCTTACCTAAAAAATGTTAAATTTTAGATTCTTAAAAATTTATGAGAAATAGGTAATTATAACACTGACATGTATTTAAACCCACAAAGTTTGGAAACAGTGTCTTCAACAACTGAACAAAAAATGCCCAGTATGTCTATTCTTTGATGTATCTTAAAACACAAACTTGAAACAACCTGCAAACAAGCCATGGAACCACTGGTTTTCCTGTATAAGCTCAAGCCAGATTCAGCTTCCCCTCTTCCCAGCAACATCAGCCTGCTGATTATTTCAGAAACCAGACCTTCTGCCTATCCTATACCTTACTACTCAATTTATCTGCTGAATTAGTCAGGACCTTGAGGTAGTAGTAATGCACTATAGAATCACAGAATCATTTAGGTTGGAAGAGACTTTTAAGATCCTTGAGTCCAACCATTATGTACATCATACAAAACCATTAGCAAAAGAGGAAAGAAAAAAAAAAAAAAAAAAAAAAAAAAAAAAAAAAAAAAAAAAAAAAAAAAAAAAAAATTGGGGGGGGGGGGGGGAAGCTTAGCAGTATTTTGACAATTTTATGCAACAGTAATGAAAGTGGAACAGTATGCCAGATAGTATTTGAACTGTGCTACAAGCATGTGCTACAAGATTTTTCTTTCAAGCATATGCCATCTACCTTTTGATAAGGTCTGCTATCACACTTAATTTTTTTATATTTTATTTTTAGTGTCCTTTACACAATGAGGGTTTTAGAGGCATTCATACAGATCTCCTCCAAACCTCTTTTTCTGTCAGTATTAAATGCACAGAACATAAATTCTGTTACATGTTCTAATGACCTCATCCCGATCTAAAAACATATCTTTTTGTTTTGAACAGCTAAAAAAGCCCCCAAAAGACAAACAAAAAAAACCCCAAACTTTGAGATAAAGGTTTAGCACTAGATATTTGTATGCATTGTTTTTTTACTATCTGTAAACTGGAGAATTGCAAAAAAATCAGAAGTCTAAACTTTGTATTTCAAATCAGAAACTAACATGAAGAAAGATTTAATATATTATACTTGTTAGTTACTCTTATGAATCCTCTTCTCAAAAGCAACTGGTATTTCCAATGCCAGACCAGGATACTAGATTAATAAACACTGGTTCAATCCACTATGTATTTCTATATCACTGAAAAAAAAAATGAAAGCATGAAACAGATGAGCAGTAACAATAAGCTTTGTTCTAATAATGCATTCTCCACTTTTGGAGATAAACCACACAGAACTATACACTCTTCTGCTCTTCAGAACAGCTTTGGTGCCTAACTGATACTGTAGAAGCTATCTGACTGCCTGTCACAAGTGGGAAGATCAAACAAACAACTAACTCTTTCCTCCTCCTCCTCCTCTTCACAAAGCTGCCACAAGGCTGGGTAAATGGCCAAACCAGAGGAACCCTCTCATGAAACGTCATGAAACTGTGACCACAGCAAGAGCCAGGAGAGCAGGAGGGTGCAGGTTAACAAAAGCACCCATGCAAACACCAGGCAAGGTCTGCCATCCTCAAACAGCTCCCAGGTAAACCAGGGTTCATCTCTCTCAGCTCTCATCACCCAAGTCTCCATAAGGCCATTTCAGATGTCCAGCTCCTCTGACCAAGAAGTTGAGAGAAGCAACACAACCCTGCTCTGGAGCGGCTGGCTACCAGCCAGCAACTGTTCCCCCCCAAAATGCTGTTCACACAGCATGCCTTGGTCAGAGACTGCACTGCTTCCCATCCTTTTTACTTTTTTACAAAGGATGTCTATCAACCTATCATGTCATTCATATGCCAGGCGGTTGGTTCTGATGCCCTAGGATTGAATACTGTATTAGAAGCTACGTAGCTGCTAATACAGATTTTTTATGTCTTTTATGTGCAAGAGCATGCACCTATTCTTTGGGGAGCTAAGCAACTCCTACACAGATAAAATGCAAAGTCAATACTTGACTTTGCATATCCAAATGTCATTACATGCCATGCTTACTTACTTCTTTTCATAACTAGTAGTTTTAGTCATCAGTTTTTCAGCAGAGACAACATGAAGAAATATTTTCTTTAGAAAACAGCTGTCTTACCTCAATTACAGCTGTTCAATCTAATTACCAGCTACTGAAGCACACTCAAAGTAGCTGTCCAATCCTGACTTTTTGATTCCTGGTATAAAAAAATCTCCTAAGTAATTAAAAGTATTTCATTAAAACTGGCTTATAAATAGTATTTGTCACAAGTCTGACGGTACAGATACTTCCTTCAGAGCACAATAATATATTTGTAGGCAGAAAAAGCAACAAACCTAGCTCATTTTCACAGCTAAACACCACAATCTCATCACTAAACCCCATCCTACAACAACCATCTTGTTTTTAACTAAAGTTTTTATTTGACTGAGAATAACTGTTCATATTTTACCTATCTTTTAGGGTATTTATGGAGTGCAACAACTATTGCTAAATTCAATTAAAATATGATGCCTGGAAATCACCACCCTGAAGAATACAGGATTGCATCACTGGTCTTCTACAGTTTTGTATTCGTAGTAGGATTGTTGGTGAATGCCACTGCACTATGGGTTTTCAGCTGCACTACCAAGAAGAGAACAACTATAACTGTATATATGATGAATGTGGCATTACTTGACATAATTTTTATCTTTTCTTTGCCTTTTCGAATAATCTACCATGGGAAAGAAGTGTGGCCTTTCGGAGACGTATTCTGTCGGATTATCAGTGCTTTCACTATATTTTATCCAGCCATTGCTCTGTGGTTGCTCACTTTTATAAGCGTAGACAGATTCATGGCTATTGTCCAGCCCAAACATGTCAAAGAACTAAAAAATACAAAAAAAGCTATGCTGGCTTGTGCTGGAATCTGGGTAATGACCCTTGCAACAACATCCCCATTGCTGTTTTTACAATCTGATCCAGACAAAGCCTCGAATTTCACCACCTGCATAAAAATGCTTGATATCATCCATTTAAAGGAAGTAAATACATTGAACTTTTCTCGCTTGATTTTTTTCTTTTTGATTCCCTTGTTCATCATGCTGGGATGTTACCTAGTCATTATTTACAATTTTATCCGTGGCAAGACTTCCAAACTGAAGCCTAAGGCCAAGGAGAGATCCATAAGAATTATAGTTACTCTGATTGCTCAAGTACTCATCTGCTTTGTACCCTTCCACATTTGCTTCGCCCTCCTGATGCTGCAAAATGAAGATACAACTTACAATCCCTGGGCAGCTTTTACTACCTTTCTCATGAATCTCAGTACATGCTTGGACGTTATACTGTACTATATTGTTTCTAAACAATTTCAGGCAAGAGTCATCAGTGTAATCCTTTATCGCAATTACCTTCGAAGTGTGCGCAGAAAAAGTTTTCGAACTGGAAGTGTAAGATCACTCAATAATATGAACAGTGAAATGTTATAAAAAGGAAAACAAATGTCAGGGGACTTCTATGGTGTAAACAAGTGATTCTTTTTCCGAATTCTAGCATTTTGACTACGTTGAAGGATGTTCTGTAGCCAGCAGTAACAAATATATTTGTTGCACTGTAAATATGGGAGAAGCAGAATAATAATTGCACCTCTTTATATTTTCTCAACAGCTTTTGTAAATCTGAAATGAACTAAACCCTTGTATCAGTGCTAAACTTTCCAATGCTTTTGTCATTGCAAAAGATTGTGAATACTGTCAGACAGGAAAAAGTGACTGTTAGTATAATAAAGCAGACAACACTGAAGAATTATGATGCAACATATATATTATTTTTTCTATATTTGCACAACCAAATGCTCCTGAAACTACTGTATAACCCACACTTCTAAAATTAGCTTCCTTCTCTCAAGATCAATGTTAGCATGACTTAAAAAGAATCATATGTAGGTAACATTTGTATTTCATTCAACTAAAACCTTCCTTGATGCAGATTTCTTTGTAACTGACAACATTCTGCAGTCATAGATAAAAATACCATCGAAAGGTATAATACTCCAACTGTTCATTAGTTCCCTGTGGGTATGATATGCACATTTATTATGCCTTACTCTTGCACAAAGTATCTTTTTTACACAGATGAAAACACTGAATTTGTCCAAACACACTAGCAGCCTATGTCCCAGCAACAAACTTGAAGGTAGCAAATGTGATGAGCAACTGTAGTACTACTCAAGCTTTCAACTCCTTATACCACAAAAAAAAAGTATAATGTCAAACATGTACTTTTTCTTCCTTATTAAATCAGCCTTTAGCTACTTTCAAGAGACACACCAAAAAAGTAGAAATAAAAAAGCCTAATATGGTGTTTAATATTAAAAATCTCACTTCAAGAGCTTTTATTATTACCTCAGAACGTGCAACACATGGCAACTCAAGTCTGTATGAGGTTGATCTCACCCATCAGAAGCTTAACCACAAAGGCTCTGCAAGCTCTATGGCTCTACTGTAACATGTATATCTCTTACTAAATGTACAAATCTCAAATACAGGTTATGTGAAACTGAATCACTAAATACCTTAAAGCTTTAAGAACTTCAGATGCAAGCACTAAATAGAATAACATGCTCTAGAACGTGATTTTTGAAACACAAATACACGAAATACCAGTATGCAATGCATATAACTGAACATGCATTTAAAAGTGAACATAAAGATACAAATTACAGTTGTGCTCTCTTTGTGATTTAAGAAAGAAATCAGCACCAACCTGATTTCAGTTTTCAGATTTATCAAATTGAAAAAAAAAACCCCACAAATACAGCAATTATTTGTGCACTTCAAGCTCTGTTTCAGTCACACTGGCAGTAGAAATGGGACTAACAGAAAGGAAAGTAATCATTATAAGGCTCAATTATAAATTAATCGACCGCAGATCAAAACTGGGAAATGAATGTTTTAAAATATATTAGTTGTGCCAAGAACCTTTACACTGTAGTTTAAAAGAGGATTAAATTTAATTTGAAGGGTTACATAAAGGGTTTTTTTTAATTAAAGTCTGCACAAAATAATCCCTTGAAACTATATGTAAAATATTGAACCCATTAGGAGCTACTTACAAACCAGAAGGCAAGCTGTTGATGGTGATGCCAAATACATACTGAGTGATTTCTACAAGGAGAAGATCAAACAAAGCTGAGAGCATCCAAACACCCAATAAAAAGGACTGGAAAGAAAAAGTTTAATTTGAATTAGTTCAACAGTTTAAAAATGATGTTTTTCATGTATCTCTAAAAAGGAAAAAAGAAAAAGAAAACCACTATAGTAGTTCAATTAAGAAAAAAAAAATTTAGCACAACATAATTCCAGATCTACATGTCTAGATATTGAAGAATGAAGAGTTAGTTTTGTTACCAAAATTAAATTCTATGGGTCTGATAACTTTCAACTGATACAGCTGCAAACTTTAATTAGAATAATTCACTAACTGCAAGATATTATCAATATAAATTTAGATTTATGGAAACCAAATTCCTTTAGACCCCTTTAGCATATAATTCCATACAAAATTTTAGTAATAAAAAAAAATCCAAGACTAAAACACTCTAAACAGTGTAGAAAACAGTTTCTGTTAAAAAAAAAAAAAAAAAAAAAAAAAAAGAAGTAACTGGAACTTACTGAAAATTTTCTGCTGCCATATCTTCTTTCAAATATTCTAAAGTTGTAAATGAGCAGACTGCTGCTGAATGTGTCTTTCAAATCAAGACATATTGTTCTCCCACATACAAGTCTCCAAATCTAGAAGGTTAAAGATCATCATGTTAAGCCTCTCTTCCGTCAAGGAAATTCTTTACAGAACTTGTGATCAGAGTCAGTATAATACCAAAGTCAGAAAACAGAAATGCAGTACATTTAAGGAGGGAAATAAAGACAGAAGAACATTACGGAGAGTTCAAGAAGTCTGTTTAAAAATTAAGTATTTTTGAGGAAGAAGTCTACCTGTTAAAATAAATCTACAATTGAAATGAAGTCAAATACATTTTTATGTCCTTAGTTCATATTTACAAATAAAAATGGAAATCACAACCCCAGTAAATTGCAGAATTACAGCAAAAAATATTTTTTGAAGCAACCTCCAGATACCAACTAGTCCAATGTACTACTCTAAGCAAGTCTAATCAGACCAGCTTGCTCGGGGCCATGTCAAGTCAAGTCTTGAACACCTCTAAGGATGGAGATTCCACAGCCTCTCTGGGCAACCCGTGCCAGTGTTTGGCCACCCCCATGGTTTAAAAAACTAAATCAAATCCTTACATCTTGGCAGAATTTCCCACGTTTCACCTTGCGTCCACTACCTCCGTGCACCTCCAGGCAGAGTCTATCTCCAGCTTCTCTATAGCTTCTGATCAGGCAGACAGCAATATGGTGCCTCCTCTTTGCTTTCTCTTCTTGAGGCTGGGCAGACCCAGTTCTCTCAGCCTCTCCTTGTATGTCACACGCTTCAGCCCTCTGAGTGTCTTGATGGACCTGCTCCAGTGTGTTCATGCCTTTCTTGCACTGACAATTGCAAAACTGCGATCTAGACCACATCTAGAGCAGTGAGTAGGGTCACTTGCCTCAACCTACTGGCCACAGTCCCACTAAAACAGTCCAGAAGACAGTTGGCCTTCATGGCTGCAAGAGCACACTGTTGACTCCTGTTCTCCACCAAGATCCACAGGTCCTTCTCTGCAGAGCTACTTCTTAAGCAGTTGCCCCCCCTCCTCCAGTCTACACTGTTGCAGCCTGGGGTTATTCCATCCCAGAAACAGGAATTTCCAATTCATGAAGCTCCCATCAGCCCATTTCTTGGGCTTGCCAAGGTCTCTCTGAATAGCAGCCCTGCCTTCCACATTGACCATTCCCACCAATTTTGGATCACCTACAAACTTGCTTAGAGTGCACTCCATCCCATCATCCAGGCCACTAAGGCATTAAATAGTACTGGTCCCAGTACTGATCTCTCAGGGGCCCTCCCCTAATTAGTAGCTGCAAAGTGGACTTTGCCCTAATGACCATAACTCCATTGAGAGTCCAGCCAATTTTCCACCCATCTTCTTGTTCAGTTATTCAGTACATACCTCACCAATTTGGCTTCAAGGACATAACCGTACACTGGGTTAAAGACCCTACTAAAGTCAAGGTATGCAAAATCCACTGACTCCCCCTTGTACACAGCACCATTTGCCTCATGAAAGAAAGCAACCAGTTGGTCAGGCATGCTTTCATAGAATCACAGAATGGCTGAGGTAGGAAGGGACCTCTGGAGATCATCCAGTCCAACATCCTCACTCAAAACAAAGTCAACTAGAGCAGGATGTTAACTGACTATGTCCAATCTGGTTTTGACTGTCTCCAAGGATGGAGACTACACAACTTCTCTGGGGAAACTGTTCCTCTGTTCCATCAGTCTTACAGTAAAAAAATCTTTTCTTTAAATGGAATTAATTGTATTTCAATTTGTGTCCATTGCCTCTTGTCCTTTCACTGGGCCCAGCTCCCTCTTTTTCGCTCCCTCTCATCAGGCATTTACACACACTGGTAAGATCCACCCTGAGTCTTCTCCAGGCTAAACAATCCCAGCTCTCTCAGCCTTTCCTCATACGCCACATGCTCTAGCCCTGACCCTACCGGTGGCCCTCCGCTGGACTCGCTGCAGTATGTCAAGGTTTGTATGCAGAAGCCCAGCACAAGGGACACCACTGCAGATGTCGTCTCACCCAGGCTAAGTAGAGAGGAAGGATCGCCCCACCGGGCCTCCTTGTGAGGCTGCTCCTAATGCAGCCCAGGATGCTGTTGGCCTTTTGAGCCACAATGCTGCAGTGCTGGCTCGTGTTCAACTCAGTCTCCACTAGGACCCTCAGGGCCTTTTCTGAAAAGCTGATTTACAGCTGGTCAGCCCCCAGCTTCTACAGTTGCATGGGGTTACTCCCTTCCAGGGGCAGGACTTTGCATTTGCCTTTGCTGAACTTCATGAGGTTCCTGTTGACCCTTTTCTCCCCTCTGAACAGCAGCAGACCTAACTGGTGTATCAATTGCTCATTCAAGTTTTACATCATCTACAGGCTTGTTGAGAGCATGCTGTCCTGCTTCCAGGTTATGAATGAAGACACTAAACAGTACTGGCCCCCATATTCATCCCTGCTGTGCACCACTAATGACTGGCCTCCAGCTGGACTTTGTGCCACTGATCATAACACTGTCAGTTCAGATCCGCTTCACTGCCCACCAACCTCATCCGTACTTCATCAGTTTGTCTGAGGATGTTAAGGGAAACAGTGTAAAAAGCTATACTAAGGTCAAAATAAACAACATCCACTTCTCTCCCCTCACCCATCAAGACAGTCATCTACTTCATCACAGAAGGCTACTGGGTGAGTCAAGACTTCCACTTCATAAATCTGTGCTGTCTACTGCCAGTAGTAGGCCTTCATTGTTCTTTGTGTGTCTGAAAATGATTTCTAGGAGGACTTGTTTGATCATCTTCCCAGAAATCTAGATGATGCTGACTGGCCTGTAGTTCCTCAATCTCTTTTTTTGCCTTTCCTGAAAACAGGAATAACATTTGCTTTCTTCCAGTCCTCAGGAACCTTCCTTGATCACAATGACCTTTCAGAGATAATTCAGAATGGCCTCACAGTGACATGAGCAAACACCTTTAAAACTTGAGTGTATACCATCAGGTCCCACGGACTTGTGTTATGGTCTAGTTGGTTTAAATGTTCCCTAGCCTGATTCTCCTTCACGAAGTTTAAGTCCTCGTTGCACCAGACTTCTGCACTTACCTCAGCAGCCTGGGACTGCTGAAAACAAGTCTTACTAGTAAAGAACTGGGACAATGCAAGCAATGGATATCTCAGCCTTTTCCATGTCTTCTGTCTCCAGGTCCCCATTCTCCTGAAGCAGCAGGCCCACATTTTCCTTTGTCTTCCTTTTACTGATGTTCCCGTAGAAGCCCTTCTTGTTGCCCTTCATGTCCTTTGTCAAATTCAACTCCAGGTAGGCTTTGGCTTTCTTAATGCATCCCTCCAGGCTCAGACAGCGTTTCCATACTCCTCCCAGGTCACCTGATCTGCTTCTAGCTCTTATGTGCTTCATTTTTATGTTTGAGTTTAGTCAGGAGCTGCTCATTCATCCATGCAGGCCTCCTGGCACCTTCGCTTGACTTCCTGCACACTGGATAAGGCATTCTTGAGCTTGTAGCACATGATCCTTGAAAACCAAACAGATTTTCTGGTACAATCTTTTTTTTTATTTTCAGGAACCATATCCCATAGGAGTCCTCCAAGCAGATCCCTGAACAGGCCCAAGTTCGCTCTCCTAAAGGTCAGGGTTGCAATCCTGCAATGTGCCTTGTCCCCTCCTCTCAGGACCCTGAACTTCACCATCTCATGGTCACTGCAACCAAGGCTACCCCTGATCTTCACATGCCCAACCAGTTCTTCTTCCTTGTTTGTAAGTATGAGGTCCAGACACAACTTCTCCCCTCATCAGCAACTCGATCATCTGTGTTAGAAAGTTGCTGTCAATGCACTCCAAAAACCTCCTGGACTGCTTGTGCCCTGCTGTGTTGCCCTCCCAGCACATATCAGGATGGTTAAAGCCCCCCCTAAGGGCCAGGACCTGAAGCTGTGAGGCTTCTTCCAGGTGTCTGAAGAGGGCCTCATCCACTTTTTCATGATCAAGTGGCCTACAGCAATCACCACCAACAAAGTTGGCTGTGCTGGTTAGCCCTCTAATCCTGACCCCAAACCCCTCAACTTCCTTATGTCCCAGGACAAAGCTCTGTGCAGTTCTGCTGCTCTTTCACATAAAGTGCAATTTCCCCCCTCACCAGTCCTTCCTAAAGAGCTCATGTCTTCCTGTTGCAGTACGCCTACCATGTGAGCTAACCCACCACCTCTCTGTGACCCCAATGAAACTGCAGTCCCGTAATGGCACATAACCTTTAATTCCTCTTATTTGTTCCCTATGTCGTACGCACTAGCGTACAGACACTTCAGAGAGGCACCCAGTCACGCTGATTTCCCAGAAAATGTATGGAAGCGTTCCACATAATGCTGTCCCATAGGCACTTCCTTATTTATGTGCATACACTTGAAGTAGGTCCTTTTCAGTCCTGTTTTGTTGATTGCAAGATCCCTTTTGTCTACATCTCCCTGTACCGGTTGCTGGCTAACCCAGTCCACTGCCTCCTCACCTGACTGTTGGTTGTCATCTCTCTCCTGTGTTGTTCCTGTCTTAAAGTTTACCTCACCAGCTGGCCTGCCTGTTAGCAAAGGTGCTTTTGTCACACTTGGCCAGGTGGATCCTATCTCTTCCAAGTAGTCCTCAATCCTCAGAGAAGGTCCCACGTGCACAAAACCTGACTGCTGCCAACACCAGCTGTGCAAACAATCATGACCACAGGATCTGTCCACCTCACCTTGGTTGGCTGCTCCCAGTCATTTTCGCAGCCTGCATGTGTTGAGAAATGGCTTCGACAAAGATCGCTTTGTGACCTTCCTAGGGGCCAAGGTAAGGCTGAGTGGCCTGATGTTACCTGGACCCTCCTTCCTGCCCTTCCTGAAGACTGGTGTGATGTTTGCCTTTCTCCAGTCATCAGGTACCTCTATCAATTCCCATGACCTTTCAAAGATGCTAGAGAAAGGTCTCATAATTACATTTCTAGCTCCTTTGGCACCCTCAGAGGCAAATCCTCCAGTCCCACTAACTTGTGCATGTACTGTTAAGTGATCCCTAATCCTATTTTTCTCAACAGTGGATATTGCTTCATTCTCATAGACTCTGCAAGGAAGCTTAGGGACCTTGGAAGCCTGAAGGCAAAACACACTAATACAAACTAATAAATACATCTTTTGGAATACCTCAGCCTTTTGCATATGCTTTGTCAACTAGGTCGCCTGCCACAATGAAGAGTGGGCCCACACTCTCATAAACTGTCTGGACAGCCGGGACCAGAGAGTTGTGGTGAACGGAGTTAAATCCAGTTGGCAGCTGGTCACAAGTGATGTTCCCCAGGGCTCAATGTTGGGGCCACTCCTGTTTAAGATCTTTATCAATGCTTTGGATGAGGGGATTGAGTGCACCCTCAGCAAGTTTGCAGACGACACCAAGCTGGGTGGGAGTGTTGATCTGCTTGAGAGTAGGAAGGCTCTGCAGAGGGACCTGGACAGGCTGGATCGATGGGCCAAGATCAATTGCATGAGGCTTAACAAGGCCAAGTGCTGGGTCCTGTACTTGGGTCACAGCAACCCCAGGCAACGCTACAGGCTTGGGGAAGAGTGGATGGAAAGTCAGCCAGCAGAAAAGGATCTGGGGGTGCTGACTGACAGCCGACTAAACATGAGCCAGCAGTGAGCCCAGGTAGCCAAGAAGGCCAACAACATCCTGGCATCAGGAATAGTGTGGCCAGTAGGAGTAGGGAAGTGATCATCCCCTGTATTCGGCACTGGTGAGGCTGCACCTAAAGTACTGGGTTGTTTTGGGCCCCTCAGTACCAGAAGGTCATTGAGGTGTTGGAGCATGTCCAGAGAAGGGCAACGAAGCTGGTGAAGAGTCTGGAGAACAAGTCCTATCAGGAGCAGCTGAGGGAACTGGGGTTGTTTAGTCTGGAGAAAAGGAGGCTGAGGGGAGACCTTATCACTCTCTACAACTACCTGAAGGGAGGTTGCGGTGAGGTGGGTGATGGTCTCTTCTCCAAAGTAACTAGTAATAGGATAAGAGGAAATGGCCTCAAGTTGCGAGAGGGGAGGTTTAGATTAGATATTAGGAAAAACTTCTTTCCTGAAAGAGTGGTCAAAGCATTGGAACAGGCTGCCCAGGGAAGTGGTGGAGTCACCGTCCCTGGAGGTGTTCAAAAAACATGTAGACATGTCACTTTGGGACATGGTTTAGTAGGCGTAGTGGTGGTGTTGAGTTGACGGTTGGACTTGATGACCTTAGAGGTCTTTTCCAACCTTAATGATTCTATGATTCTCTCCTTAATCCTTTCTTTTGCTGCAGATCTACTCACAGAAACCTTCCTTGCTGTACTTCATCTCCCTCACTAGTTTCCAGCTCAGCATTGGCTCTCCCAGCTTCCTTTCCTAAGCCACAGCCTGCTATGTGTGCTCCCCTCCATGGGAGTTCAAATGTCAACGCGCTACCCAAGTCTTACATTTCTTAAGGTCTTCTTCAACTGCATGCTTTATTTCGTATGCTTTTACAAGTGTTAATATCCACAATATTTCTCTTCAGCCCCTGGAAAAATTTCATTCCATTAAGCTCATCCCCCAGATGAATTTGTTTTAAACAAATTTTCTTTTAAGTGTTCTCATTTGAATATTAGCACCAGACAGGAGTTAAACAATCTGCTCTCCCTGATCTCAGAGGTACACAATTATATAGTATATAGCTTACTCCAAAGGCTATGACAATAAATGAAACAACAATCTCAGGAAAGAAAAAAAAAATCCCAAACCCACAAATTCCCCAAAGCATCACAATAAAAGTAGCAGAGCTTCTACAGATACTTGCAAATGTTTATGCTTAAGACACAGTAAAGACGGTTTCTTTGAATAAAACACAGCTACTACTGTTTTTCAGCAGATCAAACAAAGAGAGGACTTGTCTAAAGACAAACTGAAAACCAAATAAGCAAACAAACCCCCAACCCACAAAATTTCCATTTAAAACTTGACTTCAGACTTCACCCCCCCACACACCTCCCCAAACACTTGGTAGTAACAGTTTTAAAGGACAGAGATTAATTTCTGTCTTTTTGCTGCACAGTACTAGAAAGACACTTGGAAAATTCGAGCAGTGCTCTTGCAGAGTTGTAATCTACATCAGAACAATAAAACTCTTGTTATAGACGAGAAAGATCACAGTGCAACAGCATAAAGTATCACTAGCTAGGTCTAATATTCTTTTAAGGTTTACAGGCATCCTCAAAGACACCAAGTTGACTACATACTTTTATTTTGATCTAATTACAAAGGCATTTGCTGACCCTTCTCTGTTGAGCAGTAGTTTGCCATTTTCAAAAATGAAAAAAAAACAAACAACAAATCCCCACAAAACTTGATTAATCACTTCTAAGTGCATAATTTTGACAATTAAACTGATACTAGAGGATTCTTAATTAAGCTGAGAACAAAGCCTTACAAGATGCAATACCTAGAAGATAAAGTATCTCAGTTCCAATTGGGAATAAGCAACAAATGTCTAGTAAAATAATTAACCAATTCAGCAGATTACTGAGGAGCATGACAAACTCCACCATCACTTGGAATCCTCAAATTAGAAGCAGCAGTTCTATTCAACAGGTAAATTTTAGTTTCCCATAACTTACTACAGCAGAAGTTACAGACTGGAAGTTACAGCCTCTGCTGCTAAAATAACTTTAAAATACATAATCAGAGTCACTGATCACAATAGCCCTCCTTCAGCCTCAAAAACTAAGCACAATAAGATATTGACATTCATATCAAAACACTTATATTATTAAATGGGTTAAATCACACTTCATTCATAGCAAAATTCCAGGTGCCACTGGCTGGGAGGAAAAACGAAACAAAACAATCACTTTCCAGACAAAAGAAAGAAGTGAAAAGCTGTATTGATAGTTGCAGATCCGTTTTTCTCACTTTTACCAAAAAGAGGCCTACTGGGGTGACATAAAAAAAAAAAAATAAAAATAAAAAAAAATAAAAAAAAAAAGAAAGAACAAGCTGGTTCACAACACTGAACAAAAGGAAAGAACCAGAGGAGAAACAACCTGAGAAAAATCACACAGAAGAGCATAGTTTGCAGTCTCTTTCCACACAAAATGAACTTGCTCTTACCTGAAAATCCTCTTTTATAGCTTGTAGGTTATATGCAAAGAACTTCTGATAATGTTGGAAGAGCAGAGTCAATAGAATTGAGATGGCACTTGGGACTAATAACAGACTCTTTGACAAAGGTGCTTTATCTGAAAGACAAACAAACAAAAAGCCATTTTAGTGAAAAATATCTCACATTTTAAAAGTGACATATTTAAACAAGAGATCGGAAAACATAATAACAGTGGCACACAGAATCACTGAATGGTCTGGGTTGGAAGGGACCCCAAGGATCATAGAGTTCCAACCCCCCTGCCATAGGCAGGGACACCAAGCTCCAGACCTGGACCTACACGAGGTTGGCACCACCTTGATTTTTTTATCTCAACAACTTCCAAAGTTCTCAACAGCTTGCAAACTGATAAGAAAAACACACCAACCAAAGGAAGTCTTTGGAGATATTAAAGACAGTTAAATATTAATCAGACATTTTGTTTTTAACATTCTCTTGTTAAATTATTTGTTTCGCTATAATTAAATCAAAAGGCTCTGTCCTCCTAAGGCTCAATCGTGTTCCAGGAAATGAAACATCCACTTTTTTTGGTCAGCAAAACAGACATGCAAATCTAGTCAAAACAAATAGCTTTGTTTCCTTTGCATTAGGGATTAAAATTAGCTTTTATTCTAGAGGCTATGAAGCAGGAACCACCTGAATAAATGTCAAGAATAAATTGACTTTCTTTTCACCACACTTGGATCCACCATTCAAGGAAACATATCTACGTTAATTTACATGACATCCATCTTCCTTCCATTTAGTCATTACAGTTTATTAATAAAGAAATTAATAAAATTAGGAATTTTGTGAAATCAGAACTTCCTTCCCACTAGTAGCATGACTTTCAGAAAGGACATTCAGAAGAAAGCAAGCAGAGAACATCTGCAATACGCATTTACTAAAAACCCTCAACGTTAACACCCAGCAGGAAAATACCCAGCAATCCATGCTAAACCATTAGTGTAGCTGATGAAACAAAACACAAACTCTTGCCCAACAATTCAAGCCAATACAGAAATATTATTTCTTTTATGACTTTTCCCTGTTTACCACATGCAACTTTAATCACATTTACTTCCTTCCCAAACGTCCCAGTTACAGCATGGAATCCACTGATTTTTAGACAACTGCTTTTTTGCAGGGTATTATGAAATCCATAGTTCTGTTGTCATTGTTCTTAGATAACAAAAGGAGCAATAAGACTACTTTAAAACTACTAATGGGAAGTAAAGAGTGAGAGCACAGGAAGAACAAAACTGCATTAAACAAGTGTAATACAGGAAACATTTAGTATGAAGCCAGATAAACTGACTACCATGAACAATTCCACCAACATTTGCTGCACTCTAGAAGAGTGAACTGCTAGAAAAAGAAGATGGTAATAGGCATCACAGCCAAGATTTTAATCATGGCATAATCCCACTGCCATTGAAAATATGGTTCTTGCTACATAATTTAAGCATGATCCGCATCCAATGACTGATGACAATTTAGTATCTTTCTTTGGATTTTTTTTTCTCTCAAAAAAACCCATCTATAGTCTTTATATATCCATTTTTTAAATTACTCATTCCTCTGATTTATTTGGATGTTTCAAAAAAGCTTGAAGCCATCAGAGTATTGTAGAATACTGAGGGGAAAAAAGAAGCTAGAGCTGCCTGGAAGTTACTGTGTACACAATGCACCCACATATTCACTTGAAACCTCAGGCAATGCTCCCTTAGTTAACTTAGTTAAATTAATGTTTCTTAATGTCAAGAGGTCGGTTTTATAACTAGGATACAACACATATTTGAAAATGCAGCCTAAATTCGAGCAGCAGTAGACATTTCTAAACCAAAGGTTGATAAGATTTGTTATTTTACTATCAAATACACCTATGTTATTTCATGAGTTTAAATAAATTTTTACAAGAACCAATTAATCCTATAATACTTTTCACATAAGCATCACGTTACCACGAAAAACATGACAAGGAAACCATTACATTTTGCACTGCAACTATATATTTCTATACAGTTTTAATATTTGTATTTAGATTTTACCCTAATTTTCATATCATTAGAAAATTTTTTACATTACAGGTAATACACACTTGAAATACTTTTCCTATCAAGTTAATTCCTAATTTGAATGCATTCAAAAATAACCAAACAACAGAACTTTGTCCATTTTCTCCAAAAGCGTGAACACACATTTTTATTATGAGCCTCCTTTTAGCTTTCAGCTTAGACACTTTAAATCTTGTTATAGAGGAAAAATACTTATTTTTAAGCATGTCACCAAGTGAAAAACCACAGAAGTAACTAACACACAGAAGTAACTAACTCATTAATGTGACAGTCACCCACATGAGTAACGGAAATTTCTACTCTCAAGCTCCTCAAAACGTCATTGTGGTTGATAAGTTTATTCTTGTCCAGTAAACTTTAGAAAGGTAAACACCTCCAGATAAACAACACATTTCCTGAAACGTTTTTTTCCAAGTGTTTCACTGTACAATGTAGTAGTTTGCTTTACCCCTCAACAGCATACAGATCCTTATGAAGGACTGCTTGAGGTTACCAGTGAAGAAGCAAACCTCCACCCCTGTGGAATGTCTCAACTAGTAAGACTTAAAATGACTAGCAGTAACTGATAGTTCACAATCGGGCATTCTGACATCTGAGTCAAATTCCTTACTTAGAAAGCAAAATTCTACTCCAATCAATTTGCAGTCACGTGTAGGATGGAAACATATTACCAACCTACTGGGGTACCAGTATCTACCAGCAGCACCAATGTGTATGTGCACAAGGAGGACAAAAACACAGCACCTCTATACCACATAAAGAAAGTAGAATGAAAAGATAAAGTCTCATTTTGGTCCTGAAGAGTTAAAATCCATCAAATGCTATCTTCAAAGACCCTGGAACAAATTTCCAACCCCAAACTACTCCCTAAACGGTCATTCTTTCAAACAACAGGCAGTTGGTGGTGCAGCACACATACTGAGCTTCCATCTAAGTGAACACAAAAATTTTGAAATAGCCAGCAGACCACGTCCATGCTATGATGAAGAGCAAAGAACTAGCTTTCACTACAAATCTTTGCATCCCCTGGTGCATTGGAGAATTTTTCCCCCAAACTGCCCTCAATCTCACAGGCAAGTGTCCTAACCTTTGTGCTACCACTGCGCAATGTGAAACTGATCCTAAAACGCGACATGAATGAGAAAACCACCTCTAAGTCTCCACATTCCACCCCTGCAGTCATTACAAAGCCCACAGATACTCTTCTTCCACAACCTACTACTTTTCTGGCTGCCAGTGCCACTTTCAAAGCACAGAGAGTTAAGGAATAGATGTGTCCATCTGTCACAAGCAGAGAGGGAGGTTTATGACACAGCTGCTCAGGTAGTTGCAGCTCCAGAAGCCACCATTGCACTAATGAGAAGAATACAAAAGCTGTGGTAGCAGCACCAGCTACAGTTTTTGAAATGACTTCCTGTTCCCTGTCTGTTCATCACTCACAGGTGAAAAGAGATAGCAAATGAGCATGTCAAAACAAGCAGACAGACCAAGCTACTGTTTCAGAAGGGCTTTTGGGGGAACAACTTCACCCCCTTGGACTGCTTTTTGGGCCCGAAACACAAGCGTTGACTTGGAAGAGGACCTCATTGCCAACGCCAGCTGATAAGCAGTGGCTGCAGAAGCTCAAATTAGCTCAGGACATTTTTTGTGGGGATTCCTACTGAGCTTACACCACAGCTGCAGACAAAATATGCTGTGTAACAACTTTTTTTTTTTTCCACTGCCATCTGCAGACTTCCCAAAACTAGCTGCTATGAGGCAGGCACACCACTTTCATACAGCCAATGAACTGCTGGGGGCTACTATAATGGCATGAAATATGCATGAACCACTTTTTAATGCTGATACACAAGATCTGTGCGTCTTTTAAACCATAACTGACGCACATGTGAATGCACAGTACTTCCTAAATACACTGATGGAATCTGTATTTTGGTAGTTATTTTTCTTGCATTAAGCCATCATGCATATATTCATCTACTGTATTCCAAGATCTGTCGAAGAACCTGCAGCACGTTCACCAAGGACAGTCACATTTCAGAACAGTCAGAGTTTTCAAGGACACTTGCCTACTATTTTTCCTTCAGATACAAGTTTGCTACACATCAAACAGCAGCATGAACGCCTGCTTCTGAATGCCTGGAACCCTTGTTTGTTCTTTATTGTAATGGCTGATGAAACCCACTGTCAGCTATTAAGATTGAAAAGTAATTTTTAAGTGCTTCCTGGACAGCAATGTATGCCTTTGGGAGGCCAAACCAATCTTACAAGATCTGAGAAGTAAAAGCTTGGTTTTATTATAACCACACACTGAGTCCTGAACAGTAGCTGAGAACAAATGAAGGCATGCCGCAGAGGGAGGATGACAAGAGATACGGACATGTATAATACTGCTTGAGGAACCTGGAAGACACCAGGAGACTGTGTGCTGACTGGTAGGATGGAATTTAACCATATGATGATTTTTTAGCATTTGTTCAATCCAGTATAAGTATTTTTCTAATATTTCATCCTTTGGAAACAAAACATAACATGAAATACCAGAGGACCCTACAAAAGCAATGAAGTTACTGCTTCCTGAAAGTATTAACATGACTGAATGAAGCATTCTGGGTCGGGAAAGCAGCTCTTGCCTCTGGCCTAGGCACAGAGCACAGACACAGGAAAGGGATCCTGTGTTCAGACTGTCACTTCACAGCGTGCTCTGGTGGTTAATCATCGCGATGCCTGCAAGCGAACACAGTAACAAGAGCATCACTGTGGGAACAGTTTTTCATCAAATTCTTATAAACTTAATGCAGAAACTGAGAGGTGAATAACTATAGTATATATACTAAGAAAGTCAATAAAGAAACCAGCTGTGATCATGTTTTAAATTTACTTCTAAAAGGCACTGGTAAGACTGTAATCAAACTAGTTACCTATACATTTATTGTTTAGAAAAGCAGTGGGTTTAGCCTAGGTCATAAACTATAAAAGAATGAGTAGACAAAAAAAGAAAAAAAAAAAGAAAAAAAAAAAAAAAAGGAAAAAAATCCTTGCTTCTAAAAGGAACTTTTGAAAAGAAATAGAAAATGAAACAGGTTGAAGTTAACGAAAACACTCATCTCTTCTGGCAGCCTCTTCTTCCTCCCAGCTACAGAACACATTACCATACTACTATTACTATACACTGTCAGAGATATCAGGTATGGCTACACCACACCACCACATGGAGATCCGCATGCTAGCTTGAAATGAGCTAGCTGTGTAGCAGCAGCAGCATAGCCACATTTTTGTGGCATTTAGTGCATGGCTAATTGAACGGCTAATTGAGCAGCGGCTGTGCTGCTCCCAGGACTCAAGCTATTATTTTGAACCAGGTTGCACCGTGGCATTATGATGTACAAGCCAATTTGTTTTCCCATATAGCACTGTACTGTATAATATTGTTATGCACAGAAGTCTGATATATTCAATACATACCTCATTTTTCCTTCAGTCATACCACAAAGCATCAACTTACATACCTTTATTATTTTCCTGACACCCGCACACAAGACAGTTCAGTCTTGCAGGTTATGCAAGTGGAGGAGCCCAGCATTCCCTTGTTGCCTTGGGGATTTTTAACAAATTGCTAGCACTGCACTACAAGGTTCACAGAGAGGTAAAAGCATGTATTGTATCAGCAGAAACACTTGCAAGCCAGTTCAAAGAACTCCACTCCCTACTACTACTACATGAAATACCTTGTGTGTAGTAGGCAAAGTAGTCAAATATTTTCCAGATGTAGCAACTGGATAGGCTTTAAAACATGGACTCAGATTTTACCTTAATAAAGACTAGCTCCAACAGACTTTCCAACTGTACTCATGTGCAGTATTACACATAGCATGAAAAACACTGGGAGGGGATATTACAATGTCTGCAGAAAAGTTTGGTGTTGGACTTACAGGTTTAAGTAGTTGGAAAGGCCTTTGTGTCTTAGAACGGAAAGCCTTCTGCCTATTGTACTCTGCCCCTGGGACGCAGTATTTTGGAGAACAAGTAGACTGCAACACAAGAAACCGGTCTGGGTCCAGCATGACAGCCCACCTCTCAAGCCCTTCCTTAAAACCAGGTGCTGCAGCATGCTTCCTGAACACACTGCAATGCTGTTTTATAAGGCAACTCAACTCGGTTAGTGTTTTGCTAAGTTATTTGAATATGCCCTTGCTGTGCTTCCTACCACCCAGAGGAACTGGCTTTTTCTTCCTGGGGCATACCAGCTCCTCCAATATTCCAGATAACAGAAACAGTTTCCCTTAACAAGGACAAACTGTCTTTGTCCTTTCATTACATTTCTCTTCCTTGTTCCTGATTTCCATCTCTCGTAGTTGTAACATGTACCAGGCATATTTATTTCTGCACCTCCTCATCCAAAATTATGTGTGTCATGCACTCAGTCAGTGTGTTATCAGCTCCCAACAGTGTCATCATCTGCTACACCTGATACTGCCTGTTAGGAATGCAGCGTATCACCGCTAGCAAAGGACCTACTTGTCTGAACCGGCTCACATGCACCCGGGATTGGACCGTTTGTTTGTTGGAGAGGTTTGCTTTTATCAATGTCTCTTATAACATCATTTTCCAAGAACCTCCCTGCCTATGCATGTGTTTTTAAAAAGTACTGAACAGGAGGAGTAATATGGAGGATTTATAGCAGGAAACTCTTAAACTAGAATAAGAAAAACTAGAGAAACACTTTATGTGAGAACTCATCTGCAGTGCTCAAAGTCATAAGACATCTTAAAAGGCACACGGACAAAGTCAAGGACTTCACTACACAGGCTCAGCTATTCAAGCATTATTTACAAGGAAATCTAACTTCAATAGACCTGGTCAAACTTACGAGGAATACCTGAAGCTGAATCTGTGGTAAAGAACTCACAAGTTTTGAATATTCCTTGGATGAAGATAGTATCATTCACCGCACTGAACTATGGAGACAGGATGTGAAATTAACTTTTCCATGTACCCCCCTCCCCACAAAAAAAAAAAAAAAAAAAAAAGCTTGTTCAGCATAGTAGTGGTACATTAACAGAAATAAAATCTGGTCATCAACCAAGCAAAGATCCCATGTAACAAAAACAGCCAAAAGGTCTATCTATGGCCAAATCTAGATGATGTTTTTTAGGACCGTTTTATCAACTATAAATAATGCAACAACAACCTTGCCTTGAATGAAGAACAATAACAATGAGGACAACTACAGTAGATAAGTGGACTTTGGAAAAGATTAGCTGAGCTAAACTGACTCTTTTAAGTCAGTAGTAGTATGTCAGGGACACCTTATAATACAAAAGCAAAACAGATTCAGATTAAACAAACCCAACAGTATTCTTGGTCTAGAAATTTGGAAATGCAGCTATGCAGTAATCTGCACAAACAGATAGATAGCTGAACTCCTTTTACTGATGAAATCAAAATACTCAAGGTTTTCATTTCTCACTCAAGATTTTGATCATGCATGCAGCCAAAGATTTTCCCAAATAAGTGTTATAAATAAATTGTGCTAAAAGGAAGTGTTTTCCTCCCACATTACCTAGAAGCAGTACATCAGTATACTGCTAACTGGCATTGGTCTACTAAAATTCAGTCATCTCCTCTGCCACATTTTGTCATGTTAAATGTTTGGAATATTAAAGAATAACTTACTTTTAACAAGTACACAGGCTTTTTATTTGAATTATAAGCTATCTTCTCTTGAGCACATACAATTACCATGTCTGGGACATAACAGAAGCTGGAATTCACTATAAAGGTCCATGTATTTTTACAGCAAAAGGAATAATGTATGATGGAAAATGTCTAAAACTTAACATTCTCATTAAATTATTCTACATGATGAGGGTCAAAGACCAGTTTAAAATGCATATTTAGCAAGCAGCTTGAAAATATCCTAGTCATGTCAGTCTCCCTGTAGTTTAAGAGTTTTGTTTTCATCAAAACATCAAGAGATGAGAGAGGCAGCCTAGAAACACTGAGAAGACAGGGTGCAAGAAGGGGAAAACGGACTAATGTGGTATCAATCAAAAGGAGATAGGCTTCGTAGGACATTCTTTACAAATTTGATCTATCTAGTGCATTAAATAAAACATAAGGATTCTTAAGTTATTTACATCATTTAGACCTCTAATGACCACACAGACTATTACATTCATCTTCATATTGTTTCCACAGTCTCCTGGAATTATATAATATAGTCTACTGTTGCTTATTTTGGTTTATTTTAAAATCAGCAGAAGAAATAAACCCCTAAGAATTCAAAGAACGTGGACAATAATATCCTCATCCAAGACTCTATCAACCTTCATATTACCAGATGGAGCAATAAGTTTATAACCAGCTGCAACTGCTGCCACTATGAGCCACTGGTTACTCTGGTATCTCTTTCATAAGTGTTAGATGCCATTTCAAGAATTAACTAACCAGAAGAATTTACAAGAACCAAAGTACTTCAAATGAGTTCAGTAATTATTTAGATTCTGGTAAGACATTTCAAAATCAAAAAGAAGTTTTTCAAAAGGTGAGTAGGCCAAACTCAGACTTGCTTCTAGAGAACTAGGGACAAGAGTGTCTCTGGCACTCTTGTGAAAACACTTTGCATAAGAAGCCCAATAAGAATCACATTACCAAAATGTAGTAGAGCACTGGGGTCATTTATTTGTTTTCCCATTGCTAAAGAAAGGAATTCTGAAGAAAGCAGTGAAAAAAAAGCAATGGTGAAAACAAGGCAAAAAGTAACCTCTGACTCTTTACCACTACATCTATGAAGATGCTAAAGCCCTTAATCTACTAGAAATATAATCAACAACTGGGTCATTTTTTTAAAATGACCTAAGATACACATGGCTAAAAAGAGCTTAGCATTACTAAGCATTACTAAGTTTTACCAAATGGTATTGTCATATGGCTCTAACCAAACATTATAGACATTAAGAAATCTGTCAGAGATGGCACACCAGGCTACAGAAGCCTGCAGTCTGACCTGGTAGGATCATTCTTATCGCTGTTGAACCGTGTGTCTGCTTCTTTTACCTAGGGTCTCTGATACAGGTCCACTGATCCACCAACTGTGCCCCAACATTTTTTTGCCATTGCCCTCTGACAGAGGGCAGAGGTTACTGCTCCCAAGACACAGTGGCAGAACAGAACATGGATGTACATGTATGCTTCCCTGATGCAACATCAGGCACTGATTCCTTAACTACCTAAATCATCAGATTCTGCACCTCAGTGACTGAATTCTACATACTTGCTGCTACTGCAGCAGACACTTCTGCTGCAAAAGCAGAAACAGAAGTCTGAGGGCACAGTGACGTCTTAAAGCGCCACAGCTGTACACTAGGCGAGCATGTATCACTGCTGATCCGTGCCTCTACCAGACTTTGTCAGTGCACCTGTACCAGCCAAGTTGTATTGCGAAAAACCACTTTAAGGACAACAGGTGACTTCAGTAAGAGTGTACGTTGTACCAGCTTTCCAGAAGAAAGAAAAAAAAAAAAAAAAAAAGGTAAAACTTTTACTTTTTGCAGAATGGCATCTTGTCTAGGTTTTTCTCCTAGCACAAATATGTTTCTTCTGACTATAATTTTCCACTCATCCTTCTGATGAACCTAACTTGGAAAAACTTTTAAATACTGACCATGACCTTCTACCATTCAGCCAAACAAGGATACTTTTCATTCCACGTTCTGTCTCATAGAATTATACAGAAACATATGCCACCAAAAGGTTGTTCTTCTACAGTGTCTATTGGGGAGGAATTAAAAAAAATAAAAATCAGGAGCTATGAATTAAATACAGTGTTATTAGACCCATCTGCAAAAATACTCCCCCTTCCTTGGGATGCCCGAAACAGAATACAGCTACAAACCTCTTCTTAAATGCCAGACTTATTCCTCCCTCGTCAAAGGGTGCTTTCACACTCAGATTTGGATTTTGTGTGAAGCACACAGTTAAGTCAGCAAAGTTTTGACTAACATTTGTCCCAGCCTGCTCTGAAGCCCACAGTGCCAAAGTCCACCAGCAGTCAGGTCAGTTTTTCATTGCCATTTCTAAACAGCAGATTCTTTATCCTGTAAACACACTCAGAAGCCACACTCGATGCCTGCTAAGTCTGTTCAGGTAACACTGGGATACAAAATGATTGACGTGTGCTGTATGTAAAAATAGTTAAACAGAGCTGGAAACACAGTTGCCCTTAAATCTGTCTTCCCAATAAAGCGGTTTAAACAATAACCTTCGTTTTACATTAAAAAAACAAACAACAAACAAACAAAAACAACAGCAACAAAAAACCCCACCGAGTTATTTCTCTGCTCTGAGATAATATGTATTTTTACAGATGCTGACACAGAGCGAGCTGGTGAGTGGGCCCCGGGACAGCCGTGCCGGGCGAGGACC
>JMFS01043919.1:0-23235 GCA_000699545.1 Podiceps cristatus | reverse complement strand
TGTCCCTCTAACCATCGCATATCATTGCCTAACCTGTCGCTGGCAAGCCCGATAGGTTCCCCTTCCCCCTTCGCATCTAGTTTAAAGCCCTGTCAATGAGACCCGCAAGCTCCTGGAAAAAAGGACCCTCTTTCCCCTTTGAGAAAGCTGGCTCCCATTTGATGCCAGCAAGCCCAGTGCCGTGCAGGCCATCCCATGATCAAAGAACCCAAAGTTGTGACAGCGACGCCAGTCGCAGTTAATAGATTGAATTTGTCTTTATTGCCCAATGTCTTTGCCCACCACTGGAAGGAGTGAGGAAAAAATAACCTTACTTATTTTTTTTTAGCCTTCCTTTACTAACTGCCCTAAGGCTTTTAATTCTTTTTTATACTGCAACTTCATCAGCACCCACATGGAAGAGCAGTAAGGGATAGTATTCTGAGGGTCGGACCAGGCTAGTAAGTTTCCTAGTGACGTCTCTAACCTGTGCTCCCAGGAGGCAGCAGACTTCCCTAAGAGCAGGGTCTGGCCGGCTTATTGGACCCTCTGTTCCCCTCAGTTGGGAGTCTCCTACTACTATTACCTGTCTCTTCCTCCTCATGGAGGCAGTAGTAATATGAGTGGGGGGGCCTTTTTGATCTTTGTGCCTCCCGCAATGTGGATGGGTCAACACCTACCCCATCCACTGCCTTGTCTAGAGCCTTAAACCTGTTATGCTGGGGAGATGTGGTGGGCAAGGAAGGGGTTCTTCTCCTGCCCCGACTCCGGACCAGTTTCCACTCGTTGCTTTCCTTTGAGGCCCTTCCTTCATCCTGACAGGGAGAGGATACTATTTCCCTTTGATCCCGGGCCTTTTTTGGTGGCTGTTCCTGCTCAGGTTTCTGGGAGGTCAGGGTACGGCTCCACCATCTCATGCTCTGCCTCCCTGATGCTTCATAGCCTGTCTACCTCCTCTCATAGCTTTGCCACCATGCAGAGCAGGTAGTCAACTTGATTGCACCTTATACAGGTGCTTCCTTTGCTGACATCTATTTCCAGTGCCAGCTGGTGGCACTCCCTGCAGCCAGAGACCTGGACAGTTGCGTGCTTTCCACAGGACCTCAGTCTGCATTGAGGCTTCCTTTCTGGCCAGCAGCCCAAATGAGTTCAACAAAACAAGTTTGACTTCTAAATTAAGATGTCTTGGAAGTAAGCTAGTGTGGCTTAGTTATTGCACTTTTAAACTACGTTTAAAATTAAACTTTCCTAGTTTAGACAAAGAATCAAGGGGGTGAGACCAAATACCTGAAGCTGAACAGTAGAGACTGTTTTCTCTTTAAAGCTCTTACAGTCTCAATCTCAGTCTCCCTGTCTGGGTGAGATCTCCATTTTCCAGGAGACACTGTGTGCCTGGGACAGGTCTGGATAGCATGTGCATAGGCAAGCTTTCTGGGAGGTTTGATCTGAGACATTATTTCATGGCACAGTAGAAATAACAGCTTTGGTTACACACAGTGATGGGGATGTTAAAGATGCCTTTTGTAGGTGCATGACAATGTTCAGGAAACTGGCATTTGGTAACGGGAATAAGTAAATTGGCAGAAGAGTCCTATCATGGGTAGGCATAACAGAAAGCGATTCAGGCTTGCATGTTCCCGTCACATGTCTGTGAAGCAGGCAAGAAGTTTACCTCCTTCAGGATCACCACGTGGATCAGAGAGATGCATTCTGGCAGGTCCCTCAGGTAAGCAACATAGTAGTCCAGAAAATTATTCTTACAAAAGGAAAAAGAAAAAAAAAAAAAAAAAAGAACAGAGAGACTTTTGGTCGCAGAGCCAGCTAGAATGAGAAACTGTTGATTCCCCACCATCGCTCCTGGGAGCTCATCACTTTAGCAAAGCTGTTAACTGTGTGAAGCTTTCAGGGTTTGGGACTTCTCAAGAAAGGCTGTTTAATAAAATGTGTTCAACTGTTGAGCACAGTGTATAAAGATTTATAGCAAATGGGAGGAGTAGAGGGAATGGGGAGGAAGAAGGTTTTCTTATTTAAGACTCTTAAAATTTATAAAGCATCAGATGACTCTTTACACATCCCTCCAGGAGAGGTCCCACTGCTTGCCAGGGGTTGGGCAGACCTTCAACCTGACAAGGAGGTGCTGTTTTACTTGGGTCTACAAACCATATAGGATAAGGGGCCTGCCCACCTGCTTGTCATAACTCTGAGCAAAGCATATTGCAGAAGGGGAGCATAAGAAGCACACTCTTCTCACACCTTCACTGTGAATACAGACATACAAGCTGTCAAGGCTCATGTGTGACTCCAGCAACCAAGTCTAGTCTCTTGCATTTATTAGAGGGCTGTGCTGTATAGCTGCATGCCCCAAGGTGGGTCTGGCATGTGGGCTCCCTGACCAACCAAGTACTACAACAAAGGGGCTACCATGCACCGGTCTCTGCTCAAAAGAGGCTGGCTGAAAAGCCTTACCCTAGCCACAGCCTAATGGCACAGCCAAGCTATCTCCAAGGTATCTGCTGCAAGATATCTTTTACCCACCTGTGGGCCATCAGCACAATATCATGAATCATAGCATAAGAGTCCAGAGAGGTCTGTAACATACCTCATCATTTGTTAACTTCAGGAAGATGTCTCCTAGGATCCCTTGTCGTGGCCAGCTCAGGACTCGCTCCTGTAGAGCGTGAAGTAAATCGACATGCTGCTGGACCAGGTACCTCAAAGAGTTGGGGAAGAAACTGAAGGGAGATGATATCAGACTGATTACACAGAGCAGAAGCTCAGTCCTAAGCATAGACTGCTAAAATGTGTGTTCATGGATGGTCAGCACAGGCTTGCTTTAAACATAGGTATTATTAACTACTTTTATTGGAGTCCTGACTGCACAAAGAGGCCCTGTTTTGGCTCCTATGTACGTGCAGGTACCCTCTCCAGTAGGCTGCTATTACAGTGTTCTCAAGGTTTCTTATGGTCACCCTCCAGTGCATAGTGTAGCTGACTAGAATTTGCAGAACTAAAAAGCCTAAGGCAATGTTGCTGTGGCTAATGAAGCATGACCACAGTTCTGAGACATCCCATAGAGAGTGCTTGGAGGAGAGTTCCCCAGCTTTGTATATTGTGTCATTTGTCAAGGCGTTTTAACAAGCCAACCCTTTGATGCAGAGCTGGTTGAAATGTGTTACTATCTTTCTGTCATTTCATGCTGATTTCATCCAGAATTAGAATGAAGATATCAAATACCAAAATATTTTGCCAGATGGAAAGGTCCCAAGGAAAAAGTAAAAATAAAAACTCACTTTGGACTATTGTGCTTCAGTTAGAACTGTGTGTGTAACTGTCATGTAACTGCTTAAATGAGTCCACATCAACCTGTGTACCACGTGTCCCACAGTGGACTTCTGTGAAACATTTCCTTGATGTGGGATTCCTAGGGACAGTGGAAAGAGCCAAAAAAAGAGAGTGCCAGTAAAGACTGGGCTCCCCAAATGTGCTTAGGTGCTGGGAACTCACAGGCCAAAGCTGAGTGAATGGGGAGAGCTGTAGGAGCTATCTCATCCTAGGAACTAAGACAGCTGACACGGGATGGCTTTTGCAAAGAACTGGGTTTAACTGCTAAGTTGTGTCAGTCCCACTGATCTTGTATCTGTGTGTAAATACATGTGTATGTCTGTATATATCTATACCTGATGAAAGGCAGCCACTAGCC
Source organism: Podiceps cristatus (assembly GCA_000699545.1). Lineage (NCBI taxonomy): Eukaryota > Metazoa > Chordata > Aves > Podicipediformes > Podicipedidae > Podiceps > Podiceps cristatus. The sequence goes on along the minus strand of JMFS01043919.1, from coordinate 19,556 downwards.
AGGGGCTTATGCCCACAGCACCTTCTAGAGCTGGAGCTGAGGCCTGGGAGAAGCAGGCAGTGAATGCGCAAAGCTTTGTTCCCAGCCAGGCAGGAAGCATGCAAAAGAAGAGGAGACTGATGGGATTCAGGAGGAGACTGAAATTAAGTAGTAGTGAAATGGTTTATAATGCAGGGTGAACAAGATGGAATGGCAGTCAGGAAAGTCTTTAATCACTGCTAAAACCTTCCAGTGCCTCCATTTTTCAAATACAAATAAGCTCTAAGTGTTGAAAGAGAAGTGGGAGAGAGGATGATGCAGAAAGAATATTGACTGAAGAAAACTCCCTAAAAGAGAGAACACACTAAATCAAATACCTTCTCTCTTTGGTGCTCCTTTTCACATCTGGCCCTTGCAAAGTGGCCTTGATCTTCAGGATTAAGGAAAGGTTGATAACATATTTCCTTTCTGACTCCAGCAGCTCCAAAGCGATATTCTGCCTTTTGGCTTCCAGAAGATAATGGTTAAGTTTAAAAATAAGAAAATGCTGACCTCAAGGACAGCATCATGTTAGACTGGTGACCTGACATTAAATCATGAAAGGACAAAATGTCTAAAAGTGACAAGTCTTGTCTTTGTGTGTCTACTTTCCACAAAACACAAAACTCTAGCCTGATGCTACAGCATGCCCCAGATGTGACTGGAGCCACAGTTTGCTAAGAAAACTCTGAAGCAAATGTGTTTTCCCCTATTAATACCATTTTTCCCCCAAGAATGGCAAAACAAGCAATCAAAGGCAAAACAACTCATACCAGAGATTCCCATCCAGTTTCCTGCAGAATGTGAGGTTGTATTTTTCACCTGCTTAAGCAGCTACACTGTCACAATCCCATCAGTACTCTGAACCTGCAAGGTCTTGGAAAGGAGAATGGGTTTCCTGGGTGCAGAGTAATTCTGTCAATACATAGACCAGCAAATACTAAAGCCAGAAGTCTTGGAGACTAAGATGTCTCTACCCCGAGACATTCCCCTGTAGCAGGAGAAACTGGCTTGTGCGTCTCCCTCTGTAGAAGCTGATTATCAACCAGCTCATATCAGATGTGAATGCAGCTTTGAGGCTCTAGCCAAAGTTTTCCACTCTGTCCTTACCAGCCAGAGAGGGTTCACATATAATGTTGTCTGCTGAGCTGTATCTGCTTTGGCTCATGTCTTTCCCCCTCTCCGGTTGCTCTTTGGAAATGTATTCATCTCCCCAGTCCTTGGTGTCCTTAGGCTGCTTCCACACTGTTGATGGCAGATGCACTTTTGACTGCCCCTCTGTTGTCAAGGAAGGCTTGAGGCTGTCATCTGTCTCTATGGTTGCTCCTGCAATGACAAACAGCTGTATAGATCGTGATGTCTCAGTTGATGGGTTATGCTACAGCAGGCAGCTAATCTGCATTATTATCCATTTGAAGTATCGGAAGGAGAGTTTGAAGCATCCTCTGTGCTTCACAGGGGCTGTAATCTTGTAGCATTAATTTACAAACGGAAGTGCAGTTGGCAAGCACTTTGGCAAGAACAAGGTTTGCACTCTTCCAGCATTTATTTTCAGGCCAAATAAGGTCCAAAATTAGACACATGTTAGAAAATAAAAAACATATATTCCAAGTATGGTTGCACTTCAGGGGTTTGGAACACTTCAGGACTTGGTACTATAACACTTATTGGGAGGTATTGTAGAAACAGAAAGTACTGTTATAATTTGGATTTAAATGCCATTGTCAGCAGATTTAAACTGTCATGGCTCTTCAGATTTTTGTTAGTGTGATGTGATTATACAGCAGCAGCAGGACTGAAAATCTGTGACTACTAAATCACAGAGAAGGTAAGGGAGGGTGCAGGTGCATTAGAGCCATTAGGCTGGAATTGCTTTAATGCAAATACTTTGCATTTGGGTTTTAATGAACTATTTTCCATACTTTTTGTTCTCTCCTTTTTTTTTCCTAGTGGATTAAAGCAAAAGAGCCATCCAGAACAGTGGATGCTTCTAGTGAACAGTGCAAACATCTAATTGTTGTTCTCATGTGTCTTTTGGTTGGCCAGGACCCTTAATGTCCCCTTACTATACCCTTCTCTTTTGACCAATTTTTATTTTTGCCAGAAAAGCTCCTCTGTTACTATTCATACATGTCTACAAGGAATCTGGAAGCTGGTGGGTGAATAAACAGCTCATTGGTTCTACTAGTGGGTAGTCACTGCAAAGACCATCTCTTCCCAACTGGCAAAATGACGCCGTCATTATTCTTTGGCATATCAGTGTCAATTCTTGCTTTCTGTAAAGGTGCTTAGAACCTCTGAAAGCAGCAGCAGAAGGGCTTTGCCTGTCAAATATCAATCCTTTGCATTGTCTGCCAGGTATTGGGCACTTCAGGGATGTAGATTTGCTCTCATATCCCATCTGCAAGTATGAAAATGGAGGTACACAGCAAAGTGAAATACATTCCTGAGAAATGCATTCCCTGAAAGAAGTTCCTCAGTGCAGTAAAGCAAGCACTCTAGTTAAATCAGTGTCCTACTTGTTTTTGACAGTTCAGTATTTTCCTACCTGGACCTGCTATGACTTTCACACTTCCTTCTCCCATTGGCATGATCCTGGTGTCAGACACTGTTGAAGAACAAAGGGAAACTTTACAAGGGAAGACAGCTGTAGAGCAAGCTTCCTCCTGCCAAGCCCATCCAGTATGGTTAGACTCTCCAGCCTTTCACATTTTTTGCTATAGAAACACCCCTGTTAGATCCTCCACTAAGGAGGATCTTTACTGTTGTAGCTCTTGTTGCGGTCTTTGTTTCAGTAGCACCTGCAGACAGGCTAAAGTGGAGGTCTCTGTTGTACTTGGTGCCATATGACTGCAGAGGAACATGAGCAGTCTTGGCTTGTCCTTGCTCGGGAGGTGTGTAGAAGGCACCCAGCCAGCAGATTAAGACAATGGAGGCCTGGTGCAGAGATATGCCTGCCATTTTCGGTGGAAAGGAGCTTATTGAAGAGTGGAGGGGTGAGAAGATTGGAAAGAAAGGGGCAGTGGGCAAAGTGGGTAAGAGAGCTGGGTGTGCAAGAGGGATGTGAGGGCAAGAGCTAACGTACCACCTCAGAGTAGGGCAGAGGAGGGCCATGACTGTCCAGATTCTGAGCAGAACAGAGTAGAAAACAGCACATAGTTTTCATCCAGTCTCTGCCTTTGTTAACATTTTAAATGTGTATGGGTTTAGTGTCTTCCTATCTGAACAGCAAGAGAGTGATAGACCAATTTAGACCCCCAAAGTTAATTATAGAAAAAAAGAGGCTTTGGTCCATCTCCTTTCCTTTGATTCCAGCCTTTACAAATGTTCAGTTGGCAGCGTTTTCCTGGTCAAGGTGTAACCCTAACACCATGGGCTAGCAGCTTCCACAGCTAACAAGGGGCAGTGATTCTCCTAGCAGTGTTTATATGAAAGGAACAGTGACATCAGTAGCCTTAGTGTGCCAGCTACCATGTCCCTTAGTCAAACCACTGGTATGGCCCCTTAATGACACTACATGTTCTCTGTCAGCCCATTCCCTGGGATCCTCCTTTCTGTGCCCTGCTCCCTTATATGGAAACAAATCCACAGGTTGTAGCATTTTTATCAGGGGCTCCTACTCCTTATCAGGGGCTCTGCATCTGTGCCACTAGCATTACAGGGAAGAAGATTCAGCCTGTGTCCCTTTCCTTGGAGGAAGCAATCAATAGCTTTGTGTTCACAGAGCAGCATCTCCTGAATCCAGGCTAGCATCAAGGTTGCTATCCTGAGATACTGTGCTGAGATGCATGCGTAGACCTAGGAGCAGTGCTGCCAAGGGGACAACCCCCATTCTCTTTTTGTGCTGCTGCCACCTGAATAAAACTTGGTGTCCTCTTACCCTAGTGACCTTTTTCTGGATTTTTTCCCTGAGGAAGACACTGTATTTGCCTACTCTATTTCCTACCTTTTTCATAAGTCACGTTGTGTAAAAGACTTGTAAAATCTTCACTGATCAGCACAGGTTCTGGGAGGTTAATGGATCGAAATGGGCTGCCCTGGAGAGGTGTAGGCACTGTCTGTGACCCATGATCATCCTTCTGTGCTCTTCTGTACAAATAAAAAGAATGAGATAGTTGGAAAGTATGAATGCTACAGCTGAAGCTCCTGCACTACAGTTGTGGCAGACACCAGTGTAAGTACAAGCACAGAGTCAGAAGTAGGATAACTTCAGCAGAGACCAGGAAAGGAGGTGGCTGTGATGGAATTGGCTTTGATGCAGTTCATGAACAATGTTCTGGAAGTAGCTTCCACTGGCTTTACGAGAAGGTTATTTCAGATCTGTTCTTTTGCAGATCACCCGTCATCTAATTAAATGGCTTAGATAGCTAAGGGACTAGCCCAGATTTCCAAAGTGTTTGCATCAAGGCACCTGTACACCCATCATCAAAACTGTTTTCAGAAGGAGGTTAATCAGAGCCAAGGTATATGAGCCGTCTACGTAATCACAGCAGCAGTGTGTCCCAGTGTGCAAACATGCTCCTGCATGACTCTGCTCAGAGAAGAAAAGGCTGGTGACAGGAAAGCAGAGCATGGCTGCAACATCAGAAACCCGCTGAGTCCTGCATGCTCAGAAGAGAAAACTGCAGTGGTATTGTCTGAATGGGGGTGGTTTAGCAATAGCTTGTAATAGTGAAGGCTTCTGACAAGTATTCCTGCCCCAACTTGTCTCTAGCAGGTCTGTGTGTCTCACCATGCTCTGGTTTCCCTGAGAGCTGCTGGGGCTATTTTGCTGTTGGAGTCCCAGAGGGGCGTTAGTGTTTTTCTGCTGTATTTGCTCTGTGGGGTATGTGCCTAAAAGCCTGGTGTGAACTGGAAGCTAGAGCTTCCAGTAATAATCAAGGTTGATACACATGTCCAGATAGGAAAAGATTAAGAAATTAAGCTATAAGAAAACTAACAAAATGGACACCGCTGATAATTAGCACTTCCAGAGCCCTGGAGTTTGGGCCCTTACTTAGCTTTCACTTTCCGTGATTCCCGCCGCTTCTCTTGCTGCAGCTGCTCAATTTTCTGTTGCATTTCCTCCTGCTTGGCACTGATTTCTTCAATCATTGACTTGGCATCACTGAGCTCCTCCTGAGAAACAGGCAAAAGCACAGCATTCCTAGACTGCCTTACATAGCACAGCTTTGAATGCCGGCTGCTGAAGCACCACTAGAGGTGTTTCAGGGTGCTGCAGAAAGTCAGTCTGTGATTAGACACTCTTCCTTTGCAAGTCCAGTGTGTGTAATACATACCATGCACAGCATGACAGTCCTTAATTCAAGTACAGTCAACTCACCCAAGCCAGTGTAATGTCACATGGTTAAAGCACTGGTGAGAGATGGAGACATAGGGCTTCATCCACCACCAGCTGAAAGCACTTGGGAGGACTCCTGCCTTTAATGGCATTTGGAGGTGGGCCTGAGAAAGTACGTTTCCCTCTGCAGTTCTCCAGTATGTGCACCATGTTGCACTTGGTTCAGATCCCAGTGTGATCACTCACATGTATAAGCTTTTGCCAGTCAGGCTTTGGAGTTGACATTTTAGCCTGGTTTCCTAAGGAAATGAGGCCCTTCATAACCTCCCTGTCAGCATGTCCTCCCTCGGGCATTTTCAACCAAGCCATACTCAAATGTAGAGCACTTTGATGCATGAAGTTCCTGCAGGTTTTATCAACGTGTGCAGCAGGATAGAGGAGGGGGACTAAAGAGTTTCTTGCAAATCAAAGGAGAGGGATTTTCCCCAAGCAAGGAGGTGGCTTCACTGGGAGCTCAATGTTTGGACAGTCAACATGGGCATGAGGCAGAGGGAGAGCAGCCTTTCCCACTCCTATTGCTTGCATAATTCCTTGTATCTGGATTTTAAACCCCCTTTTCCCCCCATAACAATGTCCTGGATAACCCTGCCTCTGGTTGCTTTGAGACCTCTGCCATCTGCCCTTACACTTTTTGTTGTTTCCCTTGCTTCTCTGGGACCACACGGCTCCTTTTGCCTAGTGCCATCCATCTCTCCCTGTCACGTGGTCAGTAAAAGGCTTTTCCAGTAAGCAGCCCTCTTTAACTTCATAAGGTATTATTGATTCAGCAAAACCCCACAGGGAAAATTTACCATACAAACAATAAAACAGTTGCTCTGCCTGCCTCCTCACAGGCAGTCATCCAGTCTCTGCATGGAGATGCTGGCTAAAGTGTACATCAAACCTCCTTGCTAGGCTCTCTCTCCAGTCCTTTGTCTGTATCCTCTTGGGCTGGATTAAATCAGGCAGCACTTCCTCCCAGCTGTGTGGGAATGCAACTTCAAAAGCCTTTAGGGTTTTCTGTTAATTCCCTGCTCCCCAGTAGCTTTGGTTCCTGCAGGAAATGCAGGAGACCTGACCCAGGGAGGGGTATGGCCCAGTGGCAGCTTGTGAAGAGGCCATATGCCTGTTCCACATGCAGCTCAGAGCAAGGGTTGTTTGTGCCCGGAGTAGCTCACAGCACTGCCTCATGGCCCATCGAGAAGGCTAAACAGGCCAGGGTATGGGTTACATTTGGATAGGAGTAGTTGGAGGAGACACAAAGCCAAAGGAAGTGCACCAGATACATCTGAAATAATTGCCAGCTCATTTTCTTTGCAAGCAGGAAGGATTGATGCCAATGCTGCCCCATGCCACTGAGCTAACGTGGCAGGTATGCAGCCCCCCTGCAGGTCACACTTGTACCTTGAATGTGTTGAGGGAATTCTTCATCTCGGCCACTTTCTCTTCCATGGCACAGCGGCAGCTCTTGACCTTCTCCTCCAGGGCGTACTCGCCATGCTGGATTCGCGACAGTTCCTGCATTGCTTCTGTGAAACCCGCCTTCAACTCAGAGGCTAATGCCTGCAACTAGAGGAACCACAAACACGGTGGGTTCAGTCCCTCCTCCCAGATGCAGGTGGCTGTGTCCCTGAGGATCACCCACGGTTCAGAGTGGCATGAAGGCTGGGTGTAACCCATCCTGTAAGGTGCTGTCCTCTTTCTCCTCCTCCTGTCATGACTGCGAGACATGGGGGGAGGTTCGGCTCCAGCTGCAGCCTCAGTACAGGGTAGGAGATGTTTGTCTTGGGCAGTCAATGTGCCCCTTTTAAGACTCAGAGTTTTCCAGGCTCCCTGGCAGTTTGCAGCCTGTCAGTCTGTAGAAGGAGAGGACAGCCTGAAACATGCCAAGAAGGTTTGCAATAACAGCAGCCAGATTATCAATTCCCAAAGCAGCTGAGCAATCATGAACATGTCCATTTTTGAGCAAGTCCTCCTCTCCCACATATTCATGGGGCTTGTGCTCTCCCCAGAAAGGTCTAACAACTCCTTGCTCTCCAAGGGCTGTGGAGAAGCTCTGTCCTTGGTCAGCGGGCCCTTTCCGTGGAAGGAGGCAGCTCTTTAACTCATGACGGGGAGGGAGTGGGAGGTTTTCCCCTGGCATACAGCAACACTGTGCCCACTCTCCCTGTTTTCTGTCCCTAGAGTCCCTAGCGCTGCTGGAAGAGCTCACAACCTAAGCTGGAGGCAGCCGGTTGATAGCCAGGCAAAGCAGGAGACAGACGAGGGCAAGCCAGGCTGGCATAGCAAGCAGACAATGCAGGTGTGGAGGGTGGGCAGTGAGGGGAGGCAGGTGGCTTGCAGAGGGCTAAGCAGGGACACCCTCTTTGGGGGCAGCTCAGGCTGGTGACCCTGAAGTCTTCCCCCACTGCTGTGAGCAAGGCGCTCATTCTGCCTGCATAAAGCCCACGGCGAGGTCGCGGCCCAAGGTGCTTCGGTACCAGTGGTTTTTACCTTTACAACAGAAATTCGGCCTAACATCTGGTTATAAACTGAGTCCAAAACTGGAGCACTGGTGGTAAGAGGACAGCCACCCCGGGGAAACTCAGGCGCTTGAGTCCTGTAAATGGAGCAGAGATGGCTTCCGATACCTTGGGGCAATGGCATGCACCATCCTCCTCTGACCAAGACTGGCAGCATCTTTACAGAGGACGTCTGCCTGACATGCCCGTTCCTACCCCAGTGCTTACCCCACAGTCCCCAGACTGGCCTGGCTGGACACATGTTCCCAGAGCTGCCTGCGTAGGAGGAGCAGGACTGAGAGAAACTGGGATAGGGCAGAGGAGAGCAGGAGGCTGAGGACATCTTCCCTCCTCAGGCAATCAACCCTGACTCCCCAGGCCAGCTGGAGCTCCAGACTCCTTGGTTCAGCCCCTTCACCCACCCTTTCTGGCCGCAGGATTTGTCACCCTGTGACCTGTGAGTGTAGCCTGAAGGGTCAGAGGGGCTGCTAGGGGAGGCAATGACCATACTGCTTCTGATATCTCAGCCTTAGGGGGGTGAGCCAGATGGTCTTGGCATCATCAGACATCCTAACATACATGCCTGGAGATGTAGGGGATATAAAGTACTGCAACTGTGCAAAATGTTAATATTTCCATCCCTGCTCACAGGTGCTTGCCACACTTCCACACTGAGCTGACACTGCCAGGGCAGTTTCCCTGCTAGCCTGCATAAGGGCATTGCACACTTTTCTCTGAGTGAAAAGGGGTGGTTCATCAGATCTATCCCTTCCAACTGAAATATGCTATTCTGTTCTGTCTTATGCTATCCATTTTAGAGATCTGCTTCAGGACAGAGATGTCACAGCTGCAAATCTTGCTAGCAGTGGAGCAGTCTCAAAGCTAGCCCTGGAGATAACTATGTCTGGGGAGAATAAGCCCAAAATGAGATGTTTCTGCCCATAAGCCTGGCCATATCCTCCTTAGATGTTTCTAGAAAGGGTGTTAACTAGACAAATTCTTTGAGAAGGGTACAGGGATGGGAGTCATTGCTGAGCTAAAGGTTTCAGAGTCAAAAACTGCTAGGCCTTAGCAAAAGTCAGCAAAAAGGGACCACTGTGGAGACTTTGGTGTCTATGCGCACTCTGTGAAAGAAGAGTTTGGGCAGCCAAAAGGAAGATTTGGATTAGAGGCTGGGCTAAAATATCCTCTGCATCTAAGAGCAGACAGTCACTTGTTATTTTGGGGTTCACTGTTGGCCAATCTCTGCTTTTGCTGTCATAGTGCTAGCTTGGTTTCTTTGTATGTCCTTCCCAGTGCTCCAGACCTCAGCCTGGGTCTGTCTTGCCCGGTACATCCTTCCTCGGCCCTGTGCAGCTTGCAGTGTCTATTTCAGACATTGAAATGCATCTTACACTCACATTTCCCTTTGTTGCTACTTGATGGATGAAAGCAGCCAGCATTTGCCAAGGCTTATATGGCTGGACATGAAGTGCTGAAACCCTAAGAACTCCCTCCTCTGCTGCCCTCAGTGCTCAGAGCATAGAAAGGAAACACAAACAGCCTTGTGGCATTGGATGCAAGTTAGATCCAAAATAGAGCAGAATGGTACAGGAACAACACATTATCTATGAACTCCTGCCAAGTGCAGTGTAGTAATTGAACTGTGGATTTTAGTTTGAGCTCATTTCTAACAACAAGCTATAGAAAACCATCTTTTCAATTCCATGGGCTGTTACAACAAAGGGAAGCTGTTGAAGCATGAGCTCATGCTTAAGTCTTGTGCAAGTGATTATGCCTACAGGACCAGAGGGACATTTCACAGGTTCATGAATGCCTGAAAGGTCAAGCCAATTCAATGTTTCTGAAGTTTTTAAAGTGCAACACATACTAAAAAAAAACATGGAAACTTGGCAACAGTTTAACTGTAATGTGTTCCCCTGGCTCTACTGTTCATGGGAATAAATACAGTTGAAGAGGAATACCCCTTAACAACTTAACTTGAACTACCTAATGCCTAGAGGATAAATGAATCTGCATGGTCACAGGGAGACCTTAGAACCTGTCCAAGGACTGTTTCAAAAAAACATTTAGGCATCTAAATAATTTAGTACGAGATGCACATTTTAGCCCCCACCTGCCTTTGGAGTGTGGCCCTCGAACCTGGCAAAGCAATGCAGTGAGGGATCTAGCGCCATGCATCTGTAACAGATCATTTCTTTCTTGGGAGGCATAACTCCCATTTTACCATCTGAAAATCTAGTGTTTTTCAGCTCTGTGAGGAAAAAACATGCAAGTAAAACTTCTAGTGAGACCAAGTAACTGTGCTGTGCTCTGTGGGGAAATGAAGGATTCTCCTCCCTTCTTTGCATGACTCTGATTAATAGGACACTGAGATGCAGTCACTTGTGTCTCTCACTTGTCTTCCAGTCTAATGGGAATATGAACTCTCTGTCAAAGTCCACCTGGAGAGGGGAGCAAGTATTTCCCAGCATGAAGGGGGGAACCATGACAATGTGGAGGAAATAATGGTGGCTAGAGGAGGGGAGAAGAGTGAGACAGGAAGACATACAAGGAGCGTTGACTTTACTTTGCAAGAGTGGAGCTATTGTTATTAATTTTATTGTGTGGGGTTTTTTTAATCACAGCTGTGATTTTTTTTAATCACAGCTTTGCTGAGCCTCTACTCTTGTCTCACCTGCTCTACTGTCTCCAAAAGGTGGACGGGACTGATGCTGCTTCCAGGAGCAGAGGCAGCAAAACTCCAGAGCCTCCCCATCCTCCCTCAGTGGGTGCCAGCAATTTGAGCCATTTGCAAAAGATAGACAGTGACCGTCCCTGCAGCTTAAAGCTCTGTTCAGACACTGAGGTAGCCCAGAGAAGATGGTCGTGGCTAGAAGACAGGGATGGCTTATGGAAGAAAGGGCTGAGATGGAAAGCAGAGGGCAGAGCCTTGGTGAGTTGGGTTTACAGCCCTGGCTGCCACTGAGAGGATGAGAGGGAACCCTTGCTTCCATGTGTAGCTGTGTCCCCACATATCTCCCCCAGCACTAGCCAGGCTGTCCAGGGCTCTGTGTCTCCATAAGGGATGGCTATTTGTATCTACCACCTTTGGCACCTGCTTAGGGTCTTTACATTAGAATGGGGCCTGCTTTCAGGGATCTTGAGCTGCAGCCTGTCAAAAACAGCAGAAAACAGGCTGATGATGAAGAAATACTGCACAGGAATAATTCTGCTGTTATAAATATATCCTAGAAAAGAGCAAAAACTTCTGTGGCCATGAAGGAGTACCGTTTGTGTTACTTCCCACAGCTTACTTGCTGTCCATCGCTTTGCATGTCTTCTGTGGCTGATCTGAAGAAGTAAGTAAATGTTGCATCACCCAAAAGAGGGCTATCTAAGGACAGTGCCTGAAACTAATCTGGCACAAAGTCCAACACTTCCTACAAAGCCTGGATCTGATTTTTCTGAGCTGCACGATGTATGCTTTTACCACAGAACAACTAATTTCTAGCATAGCTAAGAGCTCCTACATTTAAGGGCAGCACTTCTACAGCCAAGCATTAGGAAGGCTTGCAATGCAAGTGGTAAAGAGTGGGAAAGCAGCAGAGCTGTGCTGATTTACAGTGGTAGAAAACTTAGTCCTAGGAGTATATCCAGTATCTATATTCCCAGGTGAGGATGGTAGGAATAAAAGCAGAGCGGCGGGGTAAGGACAGAAGAGAAGGATGGAGATACTTAAAGGGGCCTGCAAGCACTTATCAGCTCTTGTTTCACATCTGTGCAGTCTTTTTTGGTAACTGCAGTGTCCATAGGGACCTCGCTGAAGCAGAAGGGGACAGCCAGATGGTAACTTTCATTTAAAGGATTCGTTATGGTATCCACATCTCAGCTGTTTTTTTCTGGAAAGCAACATGTGTGCATGGTGTTCCCAGCACTCTGGTGTTCCCAGCACACTGCCCCAACAATGCACTAGCTTTCCATGCATGTTGGATCCACTGTGGTGGGCCCTTCAGTAACCCAGTTATAGCTCCTGCTTGGAGTTGTCTGGATGGGAAAAGAAGATGAGACAAGAGAAGCACTGTCTAGTTAACAGAAAGCTGTATCTTCTCCACTTGATATGATGCACTTACAAGCAATTATGGGCATTAGTGTTGCAATAATGACAAGGGAGGTCTCAAATAGTTAGGGTTTCCAGTTCAGGGATATATTTCTCTTTCAGAGTATGGTTCCATATTGAACTAGTAAGAAGTTTAAAGTGCTTAAAACTCTGTTGCGTTTCCTGCAGAAGGAAAACGCGTAGGAAACATACCTGTGGAAACACTGAAACTGCATCTTACAGGAAGGATGCCCCCTCAACTGTGGTATAGACAATCTTGTTGCATCCACAGTGACTAATCACAGCAAAAATGTCAACTTGAAGAATGGCCACAGAGCTCTCAAAGTCCTCATCATCTTGAGCCAGTGTGGGCTCAAAGACAGGGTTTCCAAGCTCCTGGCTGGGGAGCCAGAGACAGGCATAAAGACTCAATGCTCTGACTGACCCGTCTGCTCTGGATTATCAGGCAAGAAAGGCACCTCATGGTCCAAGGAGCTGTGAGACTGCCAGGAGACTTGGCCCCTACCGGGAAGGACATCCCTACCCCATGTCAATAAACACATCCTTGCTCTTGGAACAGTTCATTGGGTTTGGTGAAAGCTCATCAGAACTCAGCGATGAAACCTCCCTCTGGCCCAGAACTGACATTCTCTAATTGGTGCTAATGATGCTAGCTGATTAATTATCTGAGCTCACAAATCATCTGTCTAAATGCAGAGAAATTTTGCAGAGAAATTTTGTTGTGAGCAGAGAAATTTTACTGAAGTGTGTTTTAAGATGAGGCCCAAGATGGATATGTATGACATTTATTCATGCAGTCTGCACATTTTAGTTATCATGTTCCTTGCAAATGCTTACATTTTTCCTTCCACTTAATTTAGCTTTTTAACTACTGTTTATCTATTAGTAATTCTTTAAAATATTTAGGGCATTTTGTTATTTAGGGCATTTTGCTCATCTTTACCTGGGAAATCTGTGTTGCAGGGGTACTCACAGGCACATTTTCAGTCTCTCCTGTGGGAATAAAGAACTTCAGTCAATTAAAATGACTTATTATGGTTGCTATAAATAACTGGAACAGAGGGTTTGAAGTCCCTCTTGAGGAACAAAACAGTTTTAAAGGACTCATTTTAGGAGGTGTGAACACCATATCCTTTGTGAAATGAACTGCAATTATAAAACAGGAATGGCTCGCCTGAATCAAATGTTAAATTCACCTCATTTGTGTCTGTCCAAAGCTGATCCATGTGAATCAGTGAGAATCTTTGTATGTGCAATTTGGACTAAATTGCTCCCTGTGAAGTTTGGTTCTTTGTACTAGCCTTAAGTAACAGGTTTTGTCCCCTAAAGCATTACTAATCCATCTCTTCTGAAATTCTTAATTTTATCCTCTACTACATTTGTACATATTTCTATTATACCCACAAAAGGTTGATCTGATCTCTATATTTTGAGCCCTGAGTTATATTTTGTCACAATGCATTCCAAGCAGTAATCATGTCTTTTCTAACACTAAAAAAAATACATCTTTTCATCAGTTTTAAATTCCTAGGTTTTTGTGGCATTGTGATCCCACCTGGATCAAGGACAATGGAGCTAGACTTAACATTTCTGAAACAAACTTAGCTCATGGAGGATCTTACATCTATTTTATCTAACATCTTTATCAATGACATAGACACTGGGATCACGTGCACCCTCAGCAGGTTTGCGAATGACACCAAGCTGAGTGGTGCAGTGGACACGCCTGAGAGACAGGATGCCATCCAAAGGAATCTGGACAGGTTCGAGAGGTGGGCCTGGGTGAACCTCATGGGGTTCAACAAGGACAAATGCAAGGTCCTGCACCTGGGTCGAAGCAACCCCCAGTATCAATACAGGCTGGGGGACGAAGGGACTGAGAGCAGCCCCGCCAAGAAGCACTTGGAGGTACTGGTGGATGAGAAGTTGGACATGAGCCAGTGATGTGTGCTTGCAGCTCAGAAGGCCAACTGTCTCCTGGGCTGCATCCAAAGCAGTGTGGCCAGCAGGTCAAGGGAGAGGATTCTGCCCCTCTGCTCCACTCTGGTGAGACCCCACCTGCAGTGCTGCCTCCTGCTCTGGGGCCTCAGCACAGGAAAGACATGGAGCTGTTGAAGCAAGTCCAGAGGAGGCCTCAGAAGTGGTCAGAGGGCTGGAGCACCTCTGCTGTGAGGTGTTCAGCCTGGAGATGGGAAGACTCCAGGGAGATCTAATTGCGGCCTTTCAATACTTAAAGGGGGCCTATAAGAAAGACAGGGAAAAACCTTTTAGCAGGACCTGCAGTGACAGGATAAGGGGGAATGGTTTTAAACTGAAAGAGGGGAGATGTAGACTGGATATAAGGAAGAAATTCTTTAAGTGCAGGTGGTGAAGCACTGGCACAGGTTGCCCAGAGAGGTGGTAGAAGCCCCATCCCTGGATACATTCAAGGTCAGGTTGGATGTGGCTCTGAGCAACCTGATCTAGTTGCAGATGGCCCTGCTTATGGCAGGGGGGGTAGACTAAATGACCTTTAGAGGTCCCTTCCATCCTGGATTATTCTATGATTCTATGATCTATTTTGCAGAAGTGTTCTGGACACTGCAGAGACATTATCTCTAGGCATTAATCAGTTCTTGTTTGAAACCAGAAAGTCTATATTTAATATTTCCTCTTCTAACATTGTCTCTTCTGTGCAGAAACCTTCAATTATCCAACAGAAATTATTGCTGGTTGTGCCACCATTGCACTTTGAGGGAATTGCAGTCCCATGGCCATCAGCTCCCATGCTGTTCCCTACATCAGGCTCCCTGGCTAACCTTCACATGCAGAAAACACCATGCCATGCAGTTTCTCATCTGGTCGCCTCCCCTTGGCAATGTCACTTCATGAGGTGGGTGTTCTCTTGCCTCCAAGAATTTGCTTCACCCATATCTGCTGCCAGTCACACCAGCAGGTGACACCATGCCCAATTCTAGGGGCAGCCAAGCTCCCTCTTTCCATGATGGCTGCAGATAGTCAGTGCCTTACCTACCTGAGCCTTTAAGACCACTGAAATTTCAGTCCTGCCGAGGCTTGAAAAGGGTGCAGGGAGAAGTCTACACATTCAGCAAGTGCATGAAGTGGAAAGCTGAAACCTGGAAGTGAGAGCTTTACAAGGCACAGCCATGTTCTGATTTCTTTACCCCTAAGGGGAAATATGGATTACCACCAAGGGCACCTATGAATCGGTGCTGTTCTGGTCTCTAGGATTAGTCCCTATTCAGAGGAACATGAAAAAACTCCCCAGCGACTTGCAGAAGTGAGAGGCAGAGGAGGAGAGGCCATGTGCCCCTCTCTGTCCATGTGCCACTTTCTCCCCATGCTGGCTGGTCTCTCAGCTGTGGGGTAGCAGGGTCAGACACTGACCCTCTGGGGAATATCCTCCAAGGTTTCTCTTGGGGAAAACAAGGGGCAGCAGGCTGATTAGGAGAAGTAACCATAACCCCAAACTGCCATCTCTTTGGGGTCGAAACTCATCAGCCAGTCCATACCAAGTCCCAAGTTTCATCTTTTAAATGACAGGTTGTTTTCATTTTCAGCTTTGGCCGAAAATGGATCTTTTTTCCAGATTTTCTCTGCAACCCCACAAACTAGAAATCAACCTTTAGCCTCTTCAGGACTGAGGAAGCTTTATGATGATGACTGGAGTTGAGGCTTGAGAAGGTAGCTGTTGTGGTCTGCAATCCTCCTGAATCAAGAAAACTGAGGTACATGTCTGTTCTGATATAAATGTCACTGCTGGATTCTTACTGTGGGATGGTAATGACTGACCCCAAAAGAGCAAGAGGATATATTTCTTAATTAATAGCACAATACAAACCAGATGCTGGGAGGACAGGAGGTGCTGTTTTTGCAAAGTGGTGGACGTATTGAATGTTGAGCTTTTTGAAGGGCTAGAGGTGTCAGGTAGAAGTGCAGCACTGCAAGGAGGAGCCATGGTCTCTCCTCACATTTTGCTTGGGTGTTTTTCAATCTGATATATAACACAGAGGGCTCGACCCAAGCCCTGCAGAAATCTGTAGGGATCTTTCATTTGGTTTTGGATATGGATCAGTCTGTAATGTCCTTGGACACACTCAAAGCAAGGAACTGCTCCTGAGCAAAACCAGAAGAGGGGAGAGGGTCCCTGCTACTGTGATTTTCACCTCCCACCTTTGCCATGAGCATGAGCAGAAGCACTCTCTGCATATACCTAGTCAAAACCCAGATAATTTCTATAAGTCACTGCTAAGAGCTGGAGCAGAGGAGGCTCCTCACAATTACACTGTGGGAAGCAGGGGGCTTTGCGATTATCTCCCAATTTCTGCAGTGAACATCTGCAGCCCATGGGGGGATACCAATTAATTAGAAAAAATTCCTGAGCTAATTTTCTTTTCAGCCTGCTGTAGTGCAGGGTCCTAGGTACACAAACCTAATTTAGTCAAATTAGAATAATAATAGAGAAATTAACTCTTTTATTACCTATGCCATGAATGAATGTTGGCACCACCAAGTGTGTTTTAAGAGGGAGAGATGGTCCAGGCTCTCTCCTGAGCTGACAGTTATAGGCAGTCCTAAAGCTGCTCCCCTGGCTCCTTATACTTTCAAGAGTTCCGCAGCATATGGACACATTCATCTCTGAGGTGGTAAGGTAGAACACAATGCTGCAAGGGCTATGGGGTGGAAAACAAGTACCACCAGCCCCACATTCCTCTGCAAGAAGAACATCTAAAGCAAATAACCACTAAAAACCTGAAACTCCTGAGCTTTGCAGACTTTCTAGAAGTGCTGCTGCCTGTATCAGGACTGATTGAAAGTAAACAGTGTGGCCAGGATACACCTTGGTGCTTGCAAGATCAAGACTGGTGCGAAGGTCTGGATTGTGGCACTGACATGAACAAGAAACATGGGGGAGAGGAGCAGATCCTTGTTACAGTACTCTGGTGTAAGATGTAGCTTTTGCCAGTTACAAGTCTCTGTACATCCCAAGGCAGAGGTGGGTCTGAGGGAAGAGAGGGAAATGATCTCCCACGTTGGACATTACACATGCGACAGGATTATTTTCCAGAGGGGGAGATGGAAGTGTTTCTAAAATTTAAAAAAAAAAATAAAAATAAAATAAAAAAAAACAACCAAACACAAAACCCAAAAAACCAACTTCAAACCCCAGATACTTCTATGAAACTAAAAGAAGGGAACATTTGCCCACAGGAGCCATAGCTAAGACGGGCTCTCAGGGGACTGGCTGGTGGCTGCCAACAGCTGCCAACAGCTCTCATATGAGAGCAGGTTTCTTCCTTGATGTCTTTCATACTATCAAGAAGTGAAATAAAAGGATGCTTTACCTTCTTGTTTGTTTGAGTCCATGGCTGCTATAGGGTGTACGTCCTCGTAGGGACTCCTGTCCTCACTCTGGAGGGTTCTGGCTGGTCACTGGGAACATCCCATGGCTGCCCACATGTGAGCCCTGTGACAGGTCAGCTGATCTGAACCCTGAGTGCAGAAAGATGCAGAAAGGGTTTATTGAGAGGAGATGCCCAAATTTCAGAAAACAGAGGGAGAAAGAGGGATTTGAGAGGGAATGAGGCATCCTAGAGGTTTGTTTGGGCTCAGAGTGCCTCCACAAGCAGAGTGAGCGCTGGTACAAACACTTCCCAGCCCAAGGCCATTTGTGCTTGCATAGATGGGGAATTAAGAGGTGCTATGTAATCCCACAGAGACTATTTGCTCAGCAAGATGCTTCTTGTTTGAACACAGAAGCAAAATGAGATGTATTTTGAACGGCACATGAACGTCTCGCACAGGTGCCTGACATCAAAGAACCAGGTTTTTGCTATGCAACTAACCACCCAAAATGTCCTCCAAACTTGTGTTTGGATCACAGAGATACTGCCCTCACAATGCTGCTACACAATCCTGCTGGCACTTTTGGAGGCACTTGTACTGTCATGCCTGCTTTCTCTGTCAGTTGTCTCCCTGACTTTTGGAGGCACAGGAGTGCTGCTAGGCACCTCGGTGTGTAGAGCTGCAGCCTCTCTGGAAACCAGGGCCAACAGAGCATGATGCTGTGCCCGAGTCACTCCTTTGGTAAAGCATCTCATCAGTCTGGTAATGGGGTTAGGACATTGGGAACAGTCTTAATACCTGATTAATGACGCAGGCAGAGCCCCAGAAAAATGCATTGCACCAGCTCACACTTCTCTTATCAGCATGGGCACTGCCCCACATCTGTGCTTCCTCTCCCCAGGGTTTAATTCAAGTATGCTTTTGTCCAGCCTTAATAGGAAACTAGATGTGTTTTGCTGATGTGAGTTATCGTTTGCTTTGCTAAGGTGATTAGAGGAGCCAGTGTGATGATGGCACAGAGCTCTGTTGTCACAGCTCTGCCAGAAGGGCTGTGGTGGTTCAGAGAAGCCTGGGGTGATATTTTCATGGAAGCAGGCACAGAGAAAGGCATTAAATAGATGGGAGACGTGCAAGAGATGCAAAAGCCCTGTGTGGCTTTAGGCAATCACTATAGAAGCAGTTGTTTCTGGTGCAGCCAGCAGTGCAGTTTGGGGGCCACACACTTTCAACCTGACAGCTTTCCAGTGTGGAACTCCCAAGGATGGAGGGTAGTGTCAGCATCGGGGCCCCTGAGATGGGGTGATGCTGAGCATTTGTGAGCTGTGGCAAGGGATGTGTCTTGTGGTCAGGCTGGGAGCGGCAGAGTCATCAGCATACCCAGCCAGCCCCTTGCTGGGGGTATGGTGTGGACTGAAATGCTTTTAACACAGTGCTGGAGGGACTTGGGGTTTAGCATCTTGAGACTGAGGATTAATGAAAAGATAAACTTACTTGGAAGAGTGCTGCTTATGAGAGCTCCACCTAAGAAGATCAGAGGATCCTTTGGTGACACATGTAGAAAACTTGAGCAGAGGTGGAGGCACTTTGGATGTGGGCTTTGAACAAACAGGCTGTGAAAGCTTCTAGGTGGATGCCTGGTTGCAGTGAGATGAATGTAAGAGTTCATTAAATCTGTTTTCTATCAGGTGATAGTGTAAAATTTTGGGGTTTTTTTGTTCTGAAGACTCTTAGGCTCATGGCAGAGTTTAGATGGGTAGGGACCTCTAGAGTTATCTGACTCACTTCTAGTCAAGGTCTGAGTATCTCCCAGGCTGGCGTTTTCTCAGCCTTTCTGGGCCTGTCCCAGGGCTGCATTGCTCCCATGGGGAAGAATTTTTTCCTTGTGGTCAGTCAAGGTTACCCTCATTGCAGCTTGTGCCCATGGCAATTCATCCTTTCATTGTGTCTATGAGAAGAGCCTGACTGTCTGGTCTATAACCCCTGTTAGGTAGTTGCAGATGGCTGTAGGACTCCCCCAGCCTTCCCCTCCCCAAGCTGAACAAACCCAACTCCCTTAGCCTCTCCTCCTATGCTGTGTGCTCCAGCCCTCCTTACCAAAAAAAAAAAAAAAGAAAAGAAAAAAAAAAGTATTTCTTTTTCTGATAGGTATCCCAACGAATGGCAAGAATGCTATTTGCTTCCAAAACACATAAACATGCAGTTGTTTTTATAGTATTTAAAGTATCTAAACTTGTGGATGATACCAAGCTGAGTGGTGTGGTCAACACAACAG
>KL265639.1:1871-14855 GCA_000699545.1 Podiceps cristatus | reverse complement strand
GTGGGCCTCGCGTTTCCTGACTCGCTGGGGTCATTCCTTTCATCTGCTCCGTGCTGTCGTGTAAAACATACTGTAAGGTATTTTTAAATTTTTCTGTAATCTGCTACAGGTTGTTTTATTACAATAACCATCTAGGATAGTCTTGTCTCATCTTTGCTGTTAAAACTTTCCTCCAAGTCTGTTTGTGATGTGACATTGAGATGATGTTGTGCTGCGCTGCTGCCATAGTTCTGCTGTGTTACATAGATCGTGTGCTGAATGAGGCGGTGACAATGGAGAAGTTAAATTACCCCTATTCCCCTGAGGGATCTGACCGTGTTTTCCCATCGCTTGGATTATTATTGCTACAAAGAATTATCTTCTGTCTCTTTTTCACTTAATATTCCTTTAGCCTTGAAGGATTTGCTTATGCATAAGGCTAGCAAGAAGTGTTTTTTATCTGCCTTAATGCAATTTTTGTAGACAAATATTTTTATCAGAGAACATGTAACTTGGTAGCCTGTTGGAGCCTGGGAGCATGCTATTAAAGCTTTTGTCACTGATGAAGAGGAGTGGTTTAATATGATTGCCAGCCTTGCTGCGGTTAAATGTACTGCCACACTTCCGTCTCCTTACCCTTGTTTTTATGGGACCTCACAAATGATACCAGGGATCAAAGAAGCTTTAAAGGAGAGGAACCAGACATAGTTGACGGCTAAATGGGTCCCTCTGGGTGAATGCAGAAGCGTTGCCTTTGGGGATTATACCAGAGGTCAAACGCCTCCGAAATGAGACGATACAGTCACCGTATGGACAGAGGAGATAACACGCTATTCCTCTGCACTCTCTCACAACTTCCATTCCCATTTTGCATATCAAAAAAGAGCAGCAGGAGGAACTTATGGATGCGCTGTAGCTAGGCTGAGTGGTGTGTAGGTGGGAGATGCAAGGGGGGAAGTAGAGAAATAATGTTATCCCACAGCTGATTGGTTTTTTGCAGTGTGAGGGAGGAGGCTGGAAGAGGAGAGGAGTAATGTTGACTCATATGCTCCTCATCCATCAACTTGGAATCATTGGATTAATATAAATAAACTATTCAGTTATGGAGTTTTGAATATTTAGAAGCAAAGCTAGTGAATAGTTAATGGACTTTGTCATAGAATATGCCACTACAGATGTGAAAACACCCGATTTTTCAAACTCTTTTTCAAATTTAGTGTTTTCTTGCTTGTTCTGATTCTTGCAGGGGGTAATGCCATTGACCTGCCGCAGAGCCGAGCGTGTGCTGCAAGATTTGCATACCCTTGCTAACTACGTTTCTTTGTGTAGAGCACAGTTTCTTTTTTGTGGCAATATATTTTTTTTTCTCCTCCCAACAGTGATCTTTGGAGTCTTAGTTTTTGAGATTTTTTTGTTTGGTTTGTTTTTTGTTTTGTTGGGGGGGGGGGGGGGGTTTGTTTTTTTGGGTTTTTTTTTAAGCATACTCTGGTTCTTTTCCACTTAAATAAAACCCAAAAGTGTTTTATTTAAGTGGAAAAGAACCAGAGTATTCTTAAAAATGACATCAACAGAAGACATAGCTATATTTATTCTCAGCCTGGTCTTAGCATCTGGGATAAGAGTTAGGCATTTTTCCATTATATGTAGGTCAAGTATTAAGTGGCTCATTTTAGCGGTGTTCCTCAAACAGCTTTTCTATCAGGCATATATTACTACTGATTTCAGGTAATCAGGGTTTGGATTCTGCATGGAATATTGTCTCTCAATTCTTGATTTGCATAAGGGCCAGGCAGAAGTGTGCAAAATTCCCTGGTTTATGTGGTTGTATTCCTATCTTCTCTGGAGCTGGGAGGTAGTACTAACCCATTCCTCCTATTTCTGAGTGATTTTTTTGAATACAAATAGGAAGCATCTTTCTTTCCCACTGATCAGCAAGGATGGGGACAATGTAGGAAATCCTTAACTTCTTCCCCCCATAATTCCATCGTTATTCCTTTCCGCCCCCCATCTTCTTTTGCCTGGCCCGTGTCCTATACCCTCAGCACTTTTCCTTGGCTTTCTGTATTCTTCAGTTTTGCATCCAACACTCATAGAAGTATAAGAATATAAAGCTAATGGAAAAGTAGGATGTAATCAGCTGGTGTTTTGTAAGCACCCTAATCTGAGATGCTATTTTGCAGTAAGGATTAATTTTCTCTTTAGTGTGTATGATTATGATGCCTACAGAACAATGGATCTCTGTGTGACCATAAGAATGCAGGCTGCGCACCAGCTGATTAAGGCCTACTCTCTCATTAACTTTATATTCTCTTATTCCCATCTGAATTTTTACCTTAGAAATAGCCATGTAAAGATTTTAGATTGTTTTATTGTTAGAGCAGAATGTCTCAAGGCTAGAATTGCAAAGATGATTCTCCAGAGTAGGGCAGAGCACAGAGTGCCTGATAATGTGCTGCTTTGAAATTCTTGCTTTAGGGATACCTGAGGCTTGTCTGTTTGAAATGCATCAGCTTGCGGTTTCAATTTGGACCTGTAAAGAGCATGAGTGTTGTGCAAAAGTGAAATCCTGATTGGGTAAAAACAATTTGGGAAGAACTAGAGCTGTCACATCCCCAAGTAGATCCCTACAAAAATTAGTATGATCTGACAATTTTGTAAAATGAGGCTTCTGAGGAAGCTGTTTCTTGAGCATGGCCTTAGATGGTCTCATACTAGGACCATCAGTCTGATCCTTTTCACACTAAGGTCCAGCGAACTTCGAGATAATCTGAATGAATATTGAAGCATCATCGAGGCCACGAAGATGATGCGAGGGCTGGAGCACCTCCCCTACGAAGAGAGGCTGAGGGAGCTGAGCTTGTTCAGCCTGGAGAAGAGAAGGCTGCGGGGGGGCCTCATTGCAGCCTTCCAGTCCCTGAAGGGAGCGTACAAACAGGAGGGGAACCAGCTTTTTAAAAGGGTAGAAAATGGCAGGACAAGGGGGAATGGATTGAAGCTGAAGGAGGGAAGGTTTAAATTAGATATGAGGGGGAAGTTTTTTACAGAGAGAGTGGTGAGGGGCTGGAACAGGCTGCCCAGAGAGGGGGTGGATGCCCCATGCCTGGAGGTGTTCAAGGCCAGGTTGGACGGGGCCCTGGGCAACCTCGTGTAGGTCCAGGCCTGGAGGTTGGTGTCCCTGCCTGTGGCAGGGGGGTTGGAACTCTGTGATCCTTGGGGTCCCTTCCAACCCAGACCTTTCTATGGTTCTATGATTCTGTGATCTTTGGACAGGAAGAGCAGCCAGTGAGATAATCATGTTCAGATAAAGCATAGAGCAATGCATATGTACCTACTTTGAAGTTGGTAGAGGCTTTAATAAGGAAGAAACGGAAGAGCCTTGTCTTTGGCTAGAAATCTTTGGAAGCAGTTAACCCAAACAGAGTAATGTCCAGGAACAGATGCATGAAAGACGGACTGTTCGGCTGCCGTTGCACGCAGTGTTCTGTGTGGGGGAGAGCGATGTAATTCTGACAATCAGAGTGTCAAATACGGACTTACCGAGGAGGGTACTTGTCAGTGCGGAGGTACCCGCATCCGCAAACCGAATGGGTTTGTGGACCTGGATCATACCCCAGCCTGTGCTCCGTCCTGGTGCGACCCTAGAGCACAAGGGTTAAAGCTTCTGCCTGTAGATCATCCCTGCTCAAATAGCGACGCCAGGTAGCAGGTGTTGGAAACCCTTACTTTCTTTTGCCTGGCTAACAGACATTCTCCAGAGAATCATTTCAGAACTACTGTTTTCTAGTCTTTTATGTTTGTTCATGAGAACAAGATGCCCTGTGAATATTTTCAAAATGCAGACTAGTAGCGAGAAAAAAAAAATGAAGATAAGTAGGGTTTGGAGTTTTTTTGTTAAATCGATAAACTACTGCTTGCACATTGAAGATGAACTCTGTCACCACGTTCATATTTTCTTGAATAAAAGATTAATTCTGAATGATGATTCAAATGGAAATATGGAAACAAATTTTAGCCTTAATAGTTTAGTGGAAACGTATGAAAAAAAACATTAGTTTTTTGTAATGGTTTGGTTTAAAGTGAATGATCTACATCTTAATCAACATCTATTCACAGTGAGCTTGTTTTCGGGGTCATGAAGGCAGATGGCTCTGCATTGTGGCTAATTCTGTAGCATCTGGTGGAGGCTTAAAGAGGAGTTATTAGGAAGGGTGGAACATACATGAATTTCTTTTGGATAGTTAATGACAATGTACTTTATAGTCAGTTGTGGCTTTATATCTGCAAGTATAAACTCGGAAGCAAAAGAATGTTGTGCCCAGAGCATTAAGGAAATATTGGTCTTACCATTTACCATTCCTCTTACGTACCACAAGTGTACAGACATTCATTTCTATCTTTGTACGTTTTTTCTCCACCTTAAATCAAAATCAGCCAGTAGATTCTCTGAGGTGCAGCTGCTATGGGACAAACCCCATGTTTATATTGCATGCTGCGGCAGTACGGGTTAGTCTTTGTTACAGTGACTGGACTGAGCCTTGGCTCTAGCAGTGCGTAACCTGGAGGCTATAGCTCTGCTGAAATAGCTACCTCGTATTCTGCTTGGACGCGCATCAGGTTCTGCAGGCAGGTGCCTAGTGTGTTTGCTAGAGAACCGGTCACACTTCTGTTCAGTCCAAGTTGCTGGCAAGACCTTTCTCTTCCCCCTTTACACTCTTCTGATACTGAGATTATTTGGATATCTCAGTTTTAACTTGTAAACTGGTTGGAAGCTCTTTAGTTTTCTGTCCTTTTGACTTGCCATTCTTTCAGAACATGTTTTCTGTGCAAAAAGTTGGCAGTGATGTAGATAACAGTGGACTACTTAAGCTGTGTGGCTCAGTTAGGATGCACTTTTTATTTTGCTGCTCACTTGGAAGTGGTGTTTTTTTTCCTTGCTTTCTCTAATGCTTGATGGTGGTTCCAATTATAGGATAGTCGGGTTCAGAAGGCAAGCCACGACAAGCTGACAAGATAAGAGAATAAGTATGAAATATCAACTTAAATGCCAAGGAGCAGTTGCCATAAATGTTACTGTTTGTCTTGCTGGTATGGCTGCAGTTTTCTTCTTTGTTTTGGGAAACATATGTGGTGATTTTAGAGAATGTTAGGATGGCTTTTATGGACTTGAATCATTTTTGTATCAATGGGATGTTCCTTTGTGGCTGTGGAGCTATTGTGTTCTGTGGCTTGAGAAGAAGAATAATTCACCAAAGCATGTTTTTAATGTTCAAAGGACAAATCATCTTAAATTCACATGTGCCTCACTTGTGCACTGCTGCTGTACTCCCCATTTTGCATCCTGGTTCTTAAGAGATGCAAATGCACAAGGGTTTTGCAACTATCTGAAGGAAACTGAGCCTGTGTTTGTCCTACGTGGAGCACATGTCCTACGTGGTTCTGAAGGTAAGTAGCTTGTGGGCCACAGATGATCCCTAATGGCTGAGGAGCCCAGTGCTCTCGAACTGAGTCCATTATTCAATCTCACAACACTTTGGACCTGCAAAACAATGACATTTTTATAAAATACGCTTTTAAAGGATATATTTGGTGTGAGAGACGGGCTATTAAAAATGAAATTGGGGAGGAGATGGGTAAGTGCAAGAACTTAAGAACAGGGATAGGAAATCGGACCAGATACTCTGTCACCTGATGGTGGCCTGCGGTGGGTGCTGTATGGTGCAGATAAGAACAGGCCAGGTATGTACCAGGCATCTACCCAGGCTGTTCTTCCATGTTCGGCCATTTGTGGCTTGGAAATGACGTCCTGCATTAGTAACCCTGGATGTATTTTTCCACAAATGTATTGGTTTTCTTCCTGAACTCATGCATTCTTTTAGCATCCCCACAAATCAGTGGCAGTTACATAAGTTAAAGGTGTTGTGTGAAGAATTTGCTGTTGTTGGTTTTTCCCTTTTCTCTTCAAACGAACGGTCTGCTGATTTTATGTTCCCTACTTTTTGTGCCGAAGGTAGGGTGAACAATTGGACCATATATTTCCTTTATCTGTCATTGGTGATTTTATAGAGCTGTTTCATGCCTCATCCTCCTGCTCTCTCTTTTACAAGGTACAAGAATAAAAGTATCTATATTTTTATGTGCCATACGGATGCGCTGCCATGTTAATATACTGTATGTCAATCTTCTCTGTCAGCTAACGACTGGACTGTCTTCCACATACTGCAGAACTGTTGGTGTAAACTGGCTCAAGCCCTAGCTCAGTAGCAGTCTTCCTGAAGCTGTGCTGCTTCCAGTTTTCTGTGAGGCATTTAGAAAACCTCTTCAGAGCCCATCAAAGTCAAGGGGAGAATTCAGCATCTTTTCAGGAGAACATTAAGTACTTGTGTAGGGTTTGAGAATCGGATCTGACCAGTTTCTGGTCTAATATAAATTAATTTGATGCTCTTATGTGAACTTAAAACCAGCATGAAGTTGGACACTCAATTCTTAAGTTTTCTTTTATTTTTTTCCCATTTGTCAGACCTTTTTTTTTTTTTCCACTGTAGCTTCTAGCGTTGTTTTTAATAACGCCTTTCCCATTTTGTTTCCCATCTCGTGAATTTGGCCATGATACTCCCTCCTCCTCCCCGCTCCTGTCCCGCAGAGTTAGTTCCTATGGTTACCCCCCCTTTGTGGGGTGACAAAGGTTGGCATCTTGATTCTCCCGAGCCAATTTCTGCCCTTTGACTCTCTCCCCTTTTCACACCCCTGGCTAAGCTTGGCCTCTTGCTCTGCTCGGAGGCTTGTCAGCCAGGGGGTTCCCATGGAAACGGGGAAGGAAATTTGAAAAGAGGAGAGAACAGAAGCACAAAGGGCTGGTTAATTTGAATTTGAACAAGGAAGGAAGGCTCCTTGTAGTTCATCTTTGTGTGTTGTAGAAACCTGAAATTTATCTTTTAAAAGTTGCTTTCAATTTGTAAACTTGTTTATATTCCCTGTTTCTTGATTTATAGAACAAAAGTTGTCATGTTTGTGGCACTGAGCAAGGAGAAACATCTTTCTTTTTAAAATCAATGAGAGAATTGTGGTCAGCCATTCACGGGTCCAAAAGCATGACTCATGGTTTCAGTATTTTTTTTCTGAAAACTTACACGAGTTACGGTTTTTTCCCTTTGTAATGATTTAACCGTAGTGTCGATTATCTAACATCTGTGCATCCCTTTTTGTGGAGGAGAGGATGAATATATACTGTCAGAGTCAGCAGACCCATTAGTTGAATCCCCGCTCATGAGTATTCCTTATTATTTCCTATTGCGCTTTTTTGGCAATGTCCTCTGATCTGAGCAGGTGCAATATGGAAATGTAATTGCAGAGAAGAATATGGTAACAAAGTTTGGTCTTGGGTTTCGGGTTTGATGCTTACTGTCAATAATAGTGAAAACATTTCAAGAAAACCGAAACGTGTATCACGCAATTGTAAGTACCTTTGAGATGCTTTATCTGAATATTTTACGTATGTGTTAAATAATTAAAGTTTGATATGAATTTCTTGAAAAGCAATGAAGTTACTTTGCCTTCAGATTTTCCACAGTAGCTTTTTGAATGACAAGTAGTCTGTCTGGTTCTTACAGAAAAATAGTCTTTATCTTATGTAGAACAAATATCATTTAAATGGTCTGATTTGAAAATTTGTCCTCCAGCTGCACTTTTACAAAATTTTGTGGCTAAAATACTGAAAAATTTCAGACCCCGAAGAGTACCCAGATGTTTTCCTTCGTCTTCCTTTGCAACCACAGGAAATTATTCATGTTATTCAGAATAACCTTAATTAAGTGGCATCACAGAAAGGCGACATAATTCTTCAGATCCATCAGTTACTTTTTTTCTGACACAATGGGAGGCAGTTGCTTTTGTCTGAAAATAGGAAGCTTCCAGGCTTTTAAAATTTAGGCTTTGGTTCCCCTCCCACTTTGTACTAGTTGTTCTTAGTAGCCAGGGTCATGGAGGGGACTCCAGAAAGGGGCATTGAATTGAAGCCGGGACTGTAAAAGATCTGCAGCTTGCGCTTCTCCTGCAGTGGCAGGCGATTCCTCTGACATAACCTGTTGTACCTATCAGAGAGGAGCCGGTGTGACAGATTAACGGACATGTTTTTGACCTCTGGGTGTTAGTCCTCGTCCATGAGGTGGGCAGCAGCAGGAGGTAAGTGTGAGTCAGATCAGCAAAGGGCTATTGAGCAGAATTCATCACGAAACACTAACAAATGCACGTATGTACATCTCTTATCCACTATCCTGTCCCCATCCTGCTGCTTTTGAGGTTTAAGAGATGCAGTGAGTTGGAAAACCGGCTCTGCTGTATGAACGTCCTATGGTTCTTCAGAGCAGAAACGCCCTCTGACTGGCCTTCTGTGGTCTGCCAGATGAGCCCTGCTGTGCCTAACCAAACAGGGCTTATCACAGCAGGCTTCCAGCTCTTTTCGCCATCCCTACCTTATAGCTCCACACCTGGTCTTTGCTCAGTTGCATTTTCCGTCCTTTTAGACACAGATATATTTAAAAGGGATTTTGCAGCGTTGGGCAATTATTCAAGGAGGCAATCAATGGGAAAACACACTTACCCCCTCTTGTCTCTTGCATCACTCTCAAATGCTTCATCCCCAAGCACTTTAATGTAGTCTTTCCTATTTATCTGACCTGCTCTCTTATGGTTTGGTCCCCCTGATTCCATTCTGTGTCGATTCCTCCATTACAAACACCCCTGCAGTGTCTTCCGTAGAGAACCTGACACACGGAGTACATTTACAGTGCTTGTAGGCATCACTTACTGTTTGAGTTACATCTCAAAGAGGTACTTCTTCCGCAGCACCCAAAGATATTTGCTTCTCTATCTGGAAAAGATAAAAGTCTTTAACTGGAAAAGAATTTGGGTCCAGCATCCTGTGTAGGGGCCTCAGGGCCTGACAGAATAGCTGCATAACCTTTTTGTCTTCCCTTGCTTCCTTCCATCCGTTTCCCCTCTCTCCTCCCACTGTCTTGTTAATCCTGTTATTGTGTTAGATCTTGTCCTACTCATCTGGAGCGTTTCAAAGACATGCGGGATGTGCTGTGGGAGCATTTTTCCCCAAAACTATGTTCGTGATACAGAAGAGAACTAGGCACAAACTTCTGACCTCAACAGGGAGAAACTTCTAGACCTTTGAGGGCAAAATATTATTTAATCTATTTTGAGAGAAGCAAGCATGCTTTTAGGGTGCCGCAGAAACAAATATAAGCAGAGGCACTGTGGGAATTCCTGTTAAATATTTATCTGGTAAATTATTAACTGTAGGGAAGAAAAATCAACTTCAGAAGCTTGGTTTTATTCTTTATTTGATTGTTTTGGTGAGGCTTTCAGAATTGGCCATTCATATGCTTATGAGGTGGATAACAGCTTTCTGTCCAGTGGAAAACTGTACAATTGCAATTATTTTTTAAATTCTCTTTCCCCGTTCCCCCATAGAGTTCATCTGTGACCTCATTAACTTGGCACTAAATAGTACGGGTAGTATCTCCTGATGAATGTTAAATTTCAATTTATAGCTGCTGTGTTTAGACATGTGGTTTGGGTTTTTTTAATGGTTAATTATTAAAATTGAAGTCACCAGCTGATTATCTTAAAGGTTCTATTTTGAGCAGAAATGAATTTTCATTTAATATGTTGAAGTGTACATTGAGACTTTCTCAGTCCTAATTTTTCCATTCAGTATTACTGCCTGATGAAGTTTAGTGACCCTGTTGTAATTCTGTAGTTAGGTAACAGAAATACATACTGGGATGGACAATCTCTTTTAAAAGTTAAAAAAGTCATCCCAGTAGATGGAGTCAATGTTTGGTCAGAATGTATAGACTCACTGTAGAGTTACAGTAATGAAAGAAAAAAATCTCTTTTCAAAGACTGAAAACTTCCCCCAAAGCTGCCTCGTTTTCCCATTGTTTGTGTCCAGCTGCACATGCTGTACAGACAGCACACATGAAGAATTCCATGCATAATACCAAAATATAGAAAAGTGATCCTGAGATTCAACTAGCTGGGTCACCTTTTATTTTTGTAATGGTTTTATTGTACTTGCTCGCAGCAACAGCAACAGTACAGAACGATTCTGCATGGAGCCCCTGGTAACACTGACAGGTACGCTGTTGGGTTTTTTCTCAAACTTTAGGGTAAATATACTTCTTTTCCTGAAAAAAATCTGGATTATATCATCATCTGCCCACATCTACCCAATTAATGCATGTGAAGAGTACGAAGTACTGCACCTTTACTTTCCTTGTGTTAGAAATTGGCTAAAATAACAAACCCAGATATAATTCCGTGAGAATACTTAAAGCAAAATAGTCTGAGATCTGTAATCGGTATATGAGAGAGGAGAAACAATAACAGCTCTAGTAGAGTAACTTTGTAAAATGAAGTGGAAGGTGCTGTTGACTTGAGATCTGGAGACAGGGCAGCTTGATTTGGATTATGTCCGACTCTAATAAATACTTACAGGGGACAGCAGGGCTGCAGAGTTTGTAGAGTGTGGGCCACACACCCAGGAAACCCAATGTGTTCATCAATGACATAGACAGCGAGATGGAGTTCACCCGCAGCAAGTTTGCAGACAACACCAAGCTGAGCGGTGCAGTTGTGACTCCAGAAGGATGGGATGACTTCCAGAGGGACCTGGACAGGCTGGAGAGGTGGGGCTGGGTGAACCTCATGAGCTTCCACAAGGCCAAGTGTAAGCCTGGGACGGGGCAATCCATGGTTTCAACACAGGCTGGGGGGTGATTTGATTGAGACCAGCCCTACGGAGAAGGCCTGGGGATGCTCGTTGATGAGAAGCTCCACATGAGCCAGCAATGTGTGCTGGCAGCCCAGAAGGCCAGCTGGCTCCTGGGCTGCATCAAAAGTAGCGATGCCAGCAGGCTGAGGGCGGGGATTCTCCCCCTCTACTCTCTTGTGAGATCCCACCTGGAGTACTGCGTCAGGCTCTGGAATCCCCAATGTAAGAAGGACATGGATCTGTTGGAACGAGTCCAGAGGAGGCCATGAAGATGATCCGAGGGCTGGAGCACCTCCCCTACGAGGACAGGCTGAGAGAGTTGGGGTTGTGCAGCCTTGGAGAAGAGAAGGCTGCGGGGAGACCTTCCAGCGGCCTTCCAGTACCTGAAAAGGGTCTACAGGAAAGCTGGGGAGGGGCTTTATAGAAGGGCATGGAGTGATAGGATGAGGGGGAATGGCTTTAAACTGGAAGAAGGTAGATTTAGATTAGACATTAGGAAGAAATTCTTCATGATGAGGGTGTTGAGACACCGGAAGAGGCTGCCCAGGGAAGTTGTAGATGCCCCCTCCCTGGAAGGGTTCAAGGCCAGGTTGGATGGGGCTTTGAGCAGCCTGGTCAGATGGGAGGTGTCCCTGCCCGTGGCAGGGGGTTGGAACTCAGTGATCTTTAAGGTCCCTTCTGACCGAAACCATTCTATGGTTCTGTGATATTACAATCCTGCATTATTTATGCATGTGAAACAACCTGCTAATTTTTAGAACTAAGTGTATCAAAACCCAGCTTAGTATACTGGACTGATAGTGTAGCCTTCTTGGAAACTGAGAATGAGGGAAAGAAAAGACATAGTTGTGAAGCCAGCAGGCACTATGTTTTTAATATTGTCCTATGAAATATCCTTAATTTTGAGGCGCAAATATGCAAACCTTCCCTCCTATCCAGCTGCTGACATGTGCATGTATGGCTCTGTGTGTATGTGGTTTTGCTGGTAAGTACATTACATACAACAGATGGTTTGTAACATTAGATTAAGATGCAGCTCTTAAAACATTAGCATTCACTTTGCAGATAGATTTTGTTTGCTATTCAGAATAATTTTTATAGTTTTAATCCAACAGATTATGTTCTCACTTCAGTTTGCATCATATTGTTTATGTACGTAGTTGTATGGGATCGGTGTCATGCCCTCTGTCTTTCCAAGCCATGTATACCAACCCTCTTGACTTTTCCGTTGTTAGAGAGGCATTACTGTATTACCTGAGCGTTCCTTTTGATTTTCAGTTTGGACAATGAATATTGAGCAGAGTCAAGAAAAGTTCCAATACATGGCCAAACACATCTGTCAACCATTTGGCACAACTGATTTTGTTTTTTTAGATAATAGTACATGACAGAGTCACAGCCCTAGTGCATAATGCAAGATCATTCCCTGAAGTATTTAGGTTAGATTCATTATGGGCTTTCATAGGAGCAGAATTAAGTCATTTAACCTAGGCCCAAGGAGCTGTTGGTCCTAATGTAACCAGGTAAGACATGAGAGTTTTTGAATGGTAATTTGTTCTTTGAGAATACTGTCATAGAATACCAGGTTGGAAGGGACCTCAAGGACCATCTGGTCCAACCTTTCATGGCAAAAGCATGGTCTAGACAAGATAGTCCAACCCCCTGTCCAGCCGAACCTTAGAAGTGTCCAGTGTTGGGGAATCCTCCACTTCCCGGGGGAGATTATTCCAATGGCTGGCTGTTCTCATTGCGAAAAATTTTCTTCCTGTGTCCAGTCGGAATCTCCCCAGGAGTAACTTGTATCCATTACCCTTTGTCTGTTCCAGGTGACCCCTTGTAAAAAGGGAGTCTCCATCTTCTCTGTAGCCACCCTTTAAATACTGGAACATGGTGAGAAGGTCTCCCCTAAGCCTTCTTTTTTTCAAGGCTGGACAAACCCAGTTCTCTCAGCCTTTCCTTACGCGGCAGGCTTCCCAGTCCATGGATCGGTCCCTGAAGGGAGCGTACAAACAGGAGGGGAACCAACTTTTTAAAAGGGTAGAAAATGGCAGGACAAGGGGGAATGGATTGAAGCTACAGGAAGGCAGGTTTAAATTAGATATTAGGGGGAAGTTTTTTACAGAGAGAGTGGTGAGGGGCTGGAACAGGCTGCCCAGAGAGGGGGTGGATGCCCCATGCCTGGAGGTGTTCAAGGCCAGGTTGGACGGGGCCCTGGGCAACCT
>KL265638.1:6982-18040 GCA_000699545.1 Podiceps cristatus | reverse complement strand
TGGATGACATCCCATCCTTCTGGTGTGTCATATATTCTGGTGAAATGACCTCAAGTTGAGACAGGGGAGGTTTTAGGAAAAAATTCTTTACTGAAAGAGTGGTCAAGAATTGGAATGGGCTGCCCAGGGAAGCGATGGAATCACCATCCCTGGAGATGTTCAAAAAACACATAGACATAGTAGGGACATAGTAGTAGGCATGGTGGTGGTGTTGGGTTGATGGTTGGACTTGATGATCTTAGAGGTCTTTTTCAATCTTAATTTTTCTATGATTTTATGATTTAGACTGCTCTAAAGCTTGAAAGATACACAATGTATAAAGGTGTGAAAGTTGGTTCATCGAGAAGTGAAGTCAATGAAAATGGTTAGATATTTTTAAAAATAGATCAATCCAGTACTACTGTATGCAAATCCCTTCAAAATAAACCATAAGGCATTTTTGCATATCCACTCATCCATGTATTTTAGTTTAGCTACCTTTGAATTTGCCTCACGCTATAACAGAAAAAGTGCTCTCTGTGTGTTGCACCAGCACACATATCAAATGGTTATGTTACCTGTAATGAACAGCAGTGTCAAAGAAACGAGAAGCACTTGTCCACACCTTCAACCTCTCCAGTCTTTACAATAAAAGATTACTAGGCTTTTTGGATACATTGTTGCTCATTCTTCCTCCAAATATTTTTGAAGAAAATACCTGAATGATCATACTGTTATTTTTTACCATATCACTCTCCTCTATGAGTCATGCAATCTGCTTCTCACTGCACATTTTAGCAGAACCAACTGCCCTTAGTCTTTAGAATCAAGTTGTTTGTTTTGTTTTGTTTTCTTTACAAATCTCTGAACTGTGTTCTTTGCTGAACCACTATTCCACAGAAATAAAACACCCCTTCTGCAACTACGGAAATACTGTACAAACAGGCACCAAGACAGTCCTTATATTAAAAGTTAAAAAGAATAGGCATCTACCAGCAGAAGAGCTTTTAACATCCAGCACATACTTGTATGAGACAGGCATATAGTCAGCTATACTCAAATAGGCAATGTTCCTCAAAGAGGGAATTAGTTTAGCTATGTCTCTGTATTTAGCATTTTAGTAGATTCCTTTTGGCCACTACTATCAGAATTTTGCAGGTTCTTAATCCAAGGCACTGACTGCTTCCAAGCATTGTTTTGAGTGCACATGTCATTAACTCAGATGTTTTTGAGCCAGATACTGGCTTGGAGCATCCTAGGGTTAACTGCTTAATGATATATGACAATATAAACAAGAGCAGACAAATCTGAGCTCCTCTGACTCTCAGTAGTCAGGATGTGTGGTAGCTACAGTTCAGGAGACCTATATCAGCATTAACATTATCAGCTCTGATTAATTCAGTCTTTAAGAAATAGGGTATATGAGCTTGAAATCTATATATGGTAGATTGTTCTGAGTATAAGCTGAGTTGTGGTTGGTCAGCTCTGGACATAGCATTTGTGCTTGCATCTGCCCATTTTGCAGTCTGTAGGCAGTGCAAAATCCTATATATATGCATGAGAATGTTCAGGCATTAGGCAACCCATTATAGAAAATGACTGAGTGAATCCTAGTCCTGGACACAAGAACCATCGTAACTTGAGGCATTTATAGGCTTTATTTTGATCCGAGCTTTCCTTCTCTTTAGCTGGAATCCCTGAATCATCAGAGCTGGCAGCACCATCTATTGCCCAGGAAGGGTAGAAAGTGATGGCTGGCTCCTGCTCTTATCCAGCCAAAATTTCTGATCAATCCTTTAACAACTCGTCATAGTTTATCCCTATCCAGCAAAGTGAGAAAACTCATGGGTTGAGGTAAAGACAGTTTAACAGGTAAAGCAAAAGCCACGTGCACAAGCAAAGCAAAGCAAGGAATTCATTCCCTACTTCCCATTGGCAGGCAGGTGTTCAGCCATCTTCAGGAAAGCAGGGCTCCAGCACATGTAATGGTGATGGGGAATGGGAAGAGAAATGCCATAACTCCAAATGTCTCCACCTTCCTTCCTCTTTCCCAAGATTTTTATCCTGAGCATGATGGCATATGCTATGACATATCCCTTTGGTCAGTTGGGGTCAGCTGTCCCAGCTGACTCTCACAGCTTCTTGTGCACCAGCCTACTTGCTGGTGGGGTAGGTGAGAAGCAGAAAAGACCTTGACTCTGTGTAAGCACTGCTCAGCAATGACAAAAACATCTTTTCATTATCAATATTGTTTTCAGCACAAATCTAAAGCATTGCACTATACTAGCTACTGTAAAGAAAATTAACGCTATCCTAGCCAAAACCAACATATTCTCCACCCCTTATTCCATACCATTTATGTCATGCTCAGGTACCACACTATCCAATACAACTTCATTAACCACCACTCTCCTTTCTATCCTTTGATATAATAGATATCATTTTCCTAGTCTATGACCACCCCTGCAAAATATGTGTGATACACAGATATCATTCCCCTAGTCTAACCACCCCTGTAAAATGCTCAATAATTGTCCGCTAAATATCCTTTGAGTTCATTTAGTCCAAGACTTTGTCCTCCCTCTGCTATGGTAGTCACTCGGGAAAGGACAGATGGAGTGTTGTGTGGAGTTATTGGGCACCATAACCAGCTCAGGTCAAGTGGCTGCTGCACTTCTACTGCTTCTTGTAAGGTTTGTCCTCTGTTGGTTCAGGTGGTTCCTGCTATAGTACTTCCTATAACATGCAACTGAAATCATGGCTTACAGCAATTTAAAAGGTACTTCCATTACTATCTCCACCCCTGGTCCCATTCGAGCAGACCATCAGGTTTAAACATTGCAATGAACTCCTCCCTTTGCCCCTGCTCCAGCTTGGACTTATCCACAGAC
This sequence comes from Podiceps cristatus, assembly GCA_000699545.1. Taxonomy (NCBI): domain Eukaryota; kingdom Metazoa; phylum Chordata; class Aves; order Podicipediformes; family Podicipedidae; genus Podiceps; species Podiceps cristatus. The sequence continues at coordinate 15,170 of KL265638.1, read as the reverse complement.
TGCAGTCCCTTAGGGGAGTACTTGCTCCAAGTGGAGCCTTATCTGTGAACCTCAGTCTCCTCAGGGGTATATGTGCTGCGGCATAGACTTATCCTTAGCCACAGATGATTTGAGATGCACCTGCTCCAGCGTGGCCTTACCCACAGCTACAGTCTCTCCATTGCTACAGTCCCTCCAGGTATGTAGGTGCTCTGTCATGGACTTATCCATGGCCACATGCTTTGAGGTGCTCCTGCATGACCTCATTCACAACCACTGATGCTTCAAGATGTACCTGTTGCAGCATGGACTTATCCACAACCACAGATGCTTTGACGTGTACTTTCTCCAGCATGGACTTATCCTTGGGCCACAATCCCTTCAGAGGTATACCTGCTGTGGCATAGACATAACCACATGCCTCGAGATGTACCGTGCTCTGGCATGGGCTTATCCACAGCTACAGACGCTTCGGAGTTTCTTGCTCCTGTGTGGACTCATCCACAGGTCACAGTCGCTTTGGCTCAAGTTCCCACTGGAGTTCCAGCCTGATCAGTACAGCAGCACAGAAACAGCAATGATGTCCTGGCCATCTGCCAGCCCAGGCACGTTGCCGTTGCTGTTACCAAAATGCTCCCAGGCACAGCAGAGTGAGATGATGAGCTGTACAGCAGTACAGCAAGGAGCAAAAGCAAAAAGCAGCCACTGACAAGCACTAGGCTCTAATCTACGGTAAGGCAAGCAAACCCCATGGCAAGCACCGGAGCCTGCCAATTAACAGAGAAATAGCAATAAGAGCTATGAATTTAATCATCTAGCAGATTCCAATCAAAGCTATGGACTGGGGAGCGAGAGGCTGGAGGGCAGCCCTGTGGAAAGGGGTCTGGGGATTCTGGTCAACAGCAAGTCGAACATGAGCCAAAAGTGTGCCCTGGCAGCCAAGAGGGCGAACAATGTCCTGGGGTGCATCAAGCCCTGTATCGCTAGTTGGTCAAGGGAGGTGATTGCCCCTCTCTGCTCCGCACTGCTGCGGCCCCACCTTGAGTACCGTGTACAGTTTTGGGCGCCCCAGTATAAAAAGGATATAAAGCTACTGGAATGTCCAAAGAAGGGCCACAAAGTTGGTGAAGGGTTTAGAGAGGACGCTGTATGAGGAGCTGCTAAAGTGACTCTTTTCAGCCTAGAGAAGAGAAGACTGAGGTGAGACCTCGCCACAGTCTACAGCTTCTTCACAAGACGAGGAGGAGGAGCAGGTGCTGATCTCTTCTCTCTGGTGACCAATGATAGGACCAGGGGGAATGGCAGGAAGATGTGCCGGGGGAAGTTTAGGTTGGATATTAGGGAGAGGTTCTTCACCCAGAGGGTGGTGGAGCACTGGAACAGGCTCCCCAGGGAAGCAGTCACAGCCCCAAGCCTGACAATATTCAAGAAGCATTTGGACAATGTGCTCAGACACATGGTGTGGATTTTGGGGTTATCCTGTGCAGGGGGAGGATCTGAACTCAATGATCTGAGGAAAGGGACCTGGGAATCCTGGTGGGCAGCAAGATGTCCATGAGCCAGCAGTGGGCCCTTGTAGCCAAAAAGGCCAGCAGTATCCTGGAGTGTATCAAGAAAAATGTGGCCAGCAGGTCAAGGGAGGTTATCCTTCCCCTCTACTCTGCCCTGGTGAGGTCCCATCTGGAGTCCTGTGTCCAGTTCTGGGCTCCCCAGTTCAAGAGAGACAGGGAGCTACTGGAGAGAGTCCAGCGGAGGGCTACAAAAGTGATAAGGGGGCTGGAACATCCCTCTTATGAGGACAGGCTGAGAGACCTGGGAATGTTTAGCCTGGAGAAGAGAAGACTGAGAGGGCATCTCATCCTTGCTTATAAATATGTAAAGGGTGTCTATCAAAAGGAGGCAACCAAACTCTTTCCTGTGGTGCCCAACAACAGGACAAAGGGCAACTGGCACAAGCTGAAACACAGGAAGTTCCATATAAACATAAGAAAAATAAACTTCTTTACTGTGACGGTGACAGAGTACAGGAACAGGCTTCCCAGAGAGGTTGTGGAGTCTCCTTCTCTGGAGAGATTCAAAACCTACCTGGACACTGTCCTGTGCAACATGTTTTAGAGGATCCTGCTCTAGCTGGGGGGTTGGACTAGATGATCTCCAGAGGTCCCTTCCAACCTCTACCATTTTATGATTCTATGATTCTATCCTTGTAGATCCCTTCCAACTTAGGACATTTTATGATTCTATGTAGTTATCTTGAACCCTTCAAGCCCCATTTTGGGTGCCACTACAGTCCTTCTGTAGTGGTTTAACCCCAGGTGATAACTGAGCCTCTTGCAGCTGCTTGGTCAGTTCACCTGGTGGGATGGGAGAGAGAATTGGACAGGTAAAAGTGAGAAAACTCATGGGTTGAGATAAAGACAGTTTAACAGGTAAAGCAAAAGCCACATGCACAAGCAAAGCAAAGCAAGGAATTCATTCCCTACTTCCCATGGGCAGCAGGTGTTCAGCCATCTCCAGGAAAGCAGGGCTCTGTCACATGTAACTGTTACTTGGGAAGACAAACACCATCACTCCCAACATCCCCCTCTTCCTCCCTCCCCCAGCTTTACATGCTGAGCATGATGGCACATGGTATGGCATATCCCTTGGGTCAGTAGGGGTCGGCTGTAAGCCCCGCTCAGCAATAACAAAAACAATTCCGCATTATCAACATTGTTTTCAGCACAAATCTAAAGCATTGCCCCATACTAGCTACTACGGAGAAAATGAACTCTATCCTAGCCAAAATTGTCTCACAACTCTAGTAATGATGTTTTTGGTTTGGGTTTTTAGTGCAATCAGCAAAGTAGAACACCTTGACCATTGCATCAAATGCAAACAAAGGGATGTAAAATTGGTCAGCTGAAGAGAATTAGGCAGAAACAAGCCAATTGTGAAAAAACTTGACAGACTCACTAGGGAGCCCTAGTCTTCCACCTGTTCTGAAAGCATTAAGATTGATAAAAGAAACATATTAACATAAAAAAAAAAAGATACAAAACCAAAACCAAACCAACCAACCAACCAACCTCCCCCCGCAAAACAGAAAAAAACAAACCCCAAACCAAACCCCCAAACCAAAAACCCACCCTAAAACATAAACCCTACCACCATTCTGATATGAACAGGAGGCTCTAACCTAAATGGTGTCCAGGCCTGTGCCCCTGAATTTGACCATTCATGAAGGTCCATTACCTCACTTTTGCCCAGACTTAAGTAGCACTCTCCCAGTCTCCTAGGCCAGCATTCACTCTTAAAAAGCAGCCTGGGTATAGCCAGGTAAGGGCTTTTAATGGAATGGAAGAGTCACCTCTCTGCCAGGGAACATTCCCTACCCTCTTTTAGTTACAGGTACAGCTGTGAATTCAATGATGTGATAATGACAGCACAATTTTTTGTGTTGAGAAGAGAAACAAAAGGAAATATTGAGTGATAAAAAAAGAAAACTCTAAGCTGAAAGCCATGGGAACTGGCTGGGAAGTAACAAAAGAAGCTCGTAAAATTATTTCTCTATTTAGACTAGAAAGTTTTTGAAGCATGATCTGAGAAATAAATAACAATAGCAAATGTTCTAAAGGAAAGCCTTTTTAAAAAGAAATAAAGAAAAACTGTTTTAAAGGCAGAGGACTTTCCATGTAAACAGAAATCTGGAGGACTGGAGCAGCAGAACCAGAAGCAGTGTAAGGTCACTTCTGAAAGCCAGGAATAAAAACAGGACCTGCAGGGTCTCAGTCTGTTGCCTGGATTTAAGACAAAAAACCCTCTCAGAGTAGGGAATATGGTCTGTAGTGTACTTTCTCCAGAGTCCTGTCTCCATATCTTGTATTCTACTGACAATTTCTTCTTCTCTGAGGTGAATTCTGTAGGAAGTCTCTGCTATCCAAAAATCAAGAAAATACGCTGTTCCAAACAGGTGGAACTAACCTGTGTTCTTTAAGGTGTTAAATAAGAAAATAGACAAAACAGTAAATAATTGCAAATGAAAGCTTTATGAGTGATGAACAGAACTGATGATTATCTGATGTATTATCTCTGTATTTCACACAGCAATATACCATTATGCAGCTGCCTCCTGAGAAAAAGCATGTCTCCAGTTACCAGCACCTCTCCCTGGCTTTGCTCTCTTCTATAAAATAAATGCTATTGATCAGTAGCAGTCTTTTCTGAAATTGGCAGAAAGGTATGAACCTATTAAAGCTCTGTTATTAAGGCTGAATATGATTGGAAAGAAGAATTGATCCCTCCTAGATTTATATCTGTTAGCATTTTATTGTAATCCCCTGTTTGTAACATTTCATTACAGACCTTCAGAAGTTATTTTTTCTTCTTTTTATGTCATCCTGTGGATTTTGCTTCTGGTATCCTGAAAGAGTGGCCATTATTTTTCTTATTTTTCTTATAAATATTATTTTGTATGTATGAATTTTGAGCCAATTAAATCTTGCAAGTTATTTTTTTTCTGGAAAAATTTGAGTCAGACATGTCCAGACTGTTTTGTTAGCTATGTTTAAAATTACTGCAGAACACATAAGTTTATGAGTGTATGTGTCTTGATATCAGTATATAAATCTTCGGTCAGATCAGATTTCTTTGAATATGTAAAATGGCGGTCTCTGATTAAAAGATTTTTTAAAAAAAAAAAAAAGAAAGTAGTTGGAAGGAGAACCTTTTGAAAAAAAATATTTCTAAACAAGTGCCACTGTTAAAGGGAACAGCCTGAAATAAAGTACTGGGCTGTACTACAGTACTTCTGACTGCCCAGTCTGTCAGTGTTCTCTAGCGGTTGCCATTTAAGATCCAAACAAGATGATTCAGTGCTGGAGAAAAAGACTGTTGACTCTGAAGCCAGCTATTCAAGTAGCTCTGATCTCTCCAATGCCATGCATACCTTTATGTCAGCTAAGATATATATGGTATATATATTCAGAGCTTAATTTTAAAAAGGGGATTTATAAGATATCAGTTTGAAGAGTTGATTATAAACTTTCTGTTGCCTTTAATGAGAATAAAGGTAGGCTGAAATTATATCAGGCCAGTCAGATCATTTAGAAAAGACCTATATAGCAACCATTCATTTATATTTGGTTGTTTCTCTTAACATAGTAGAAATCATTTACTAACATTGTCTGTGTTTCTTGCATTGTCTTCAGTTCAATTTAAACCCAGAGGGCTCAGGATTGTGTCTGAACAAATATTTTATAATGTCTATTTGCTAAAATAAATGTATATTTGGGTTGCTTGAGGTTACTATTGAGTGTAAGCTGAGTTAGAAGAGAGAAAATGTTTGGAAACATGAAAACAAGCTAACTCAGGCTAGAATCATGAGCAGATGAAGCATGATTTGCAAAAGGTAAAGAAAGTTGCTTGTTTCTGAACATCTCTAAAGAACCTCTTAACCAATGGGCTGAAGATTATCATTGTGGCAAAAGAAATAATGAAGGTCTAAGCTTCGAAGTGGTCATGCGTGCCTAGATCTTTCCTAATTTCTCTTGTTTCAAAAAAGAATTCTAGAAAAGTATTTTTAAAAATGGTTCAGGATGACCCATAATGTTTTGTTTCACTTCTCAGTTCACCCATGAAACTAAACAACCTTTAAGAGTCAACAAACAAACAAGCAAATAAACCCATGCAAACTGTTGTTTGTCTTTAAATAGAACAAAATGTAAGCATTTTTCACAATGTGATTTCCTGAATATATTATTTGAACTATATGTATATGCATTGCTGAAATGGAGTATATTTGAAGCATTTTGATTTAAAAAAAAAAATGTACTGCAAGTGCTTTATTTCATAAGTGAGATACTAACTGTGGGGATTTGGGGTTGGATTTTTTGTTTATTTTGTTTCATTTTTTTTAAATTATTCTGACTCCAAGTCTAAAAATCAATTATAAAAGAGTTCATCAAAAATATGTTTGGTACATCATGCACAATGAAGTGGGGATCGTTTCCAGTGCAGCTTTTGAGTTTCTGAATCTGTTGTAATTCTCCTTCTAATAGTTTTTTGCTTCTTTGCTGTTGTTATTTTGCATCAGAATACAATCAGGTTCTTAGACCTTTCCTTCTAATTTCATCAAAATGCTAATGAGCTGGGTTTGTTCATCTTCTTAAAGAAAATTGAGCTGCTTCTTAAGGAACAATCTGAAAAGGAGGTGGACATATATTTCTCATACCTTTGAAATTCAATATAATTTCTCTAAAAATATGTTAGAGCAAACAATGTAGCATCTGCTTTGACTGATATTTTAAAAATAATAAAAATAACAAAAACATAGTAAGAAGCAACATAATAGCATTTAATTTATTGAATGGCTATGATTAAATGTGAATGTCAGACTTCAGAGATGCCACAAGACCAAGCTTGTATTATTGCATATTTATGTTCCTATGGAAAGTTTAATTGATATCCTTTTTCTTGAATCACACAGCTTCTATGATGATCAAAGTGAAAGAAAAACAAAAAGCAATTAAAAACCCCGGTTGTCCAAAAATACATGTACACCTGAAGAAATTATTGAGTATTTTCAATAAAGAGGTTGCTTTTCGTCCACAATCTTTAGCAACAGTATGATGCTATTCCTTACTGAACTCTGGGTTCATGAAGGTATTTATTATGTTCAGTGGTGTAAATCCTGGTCCTGAGCTTGTATTTCCTGACTCAGGAAATAACTTTGTGCTGGTGGACACTGCTTACAGGTGACCAGTCAGACTATAGTTGGGCAGAATATGATCTCTAAAAATTGAATTAACTGAACTGACTGGCAAAGATTCACTTATTGGTCCATGACCTATAAACAAAAGAAAGATACTATAACTGTATTAAAATAATGCTATACTTTGCACCCTTCTCATGAAAACAAAGCTGTGAAGAATGCATGTGGAGGTTAAAGGTACCTTAATAAAATGAAAGTAGACTAGTGCTGGAATAAGTGATAGTTAGCAGTGAGGATAATAAACATCAGACAGATTACAAAACGAACGTGTGAAATTGCAAAGGGAATGTGTGTGTTCACTGTCACATAATGGCACTGTAGATATTTGTAAATCAGATGTCTCTTTCTATGCCTCTCTAAAGCAACCCTATCTAAGTTCTATAAATGATGTAGATGAATAGGGACATTTGGGATATATTCCACTGATCTGCTTAAGGTGCTTAAATTGCAATGACATAAATCATGATCTAGAACATGTATTTCTGGGTTATTGACATGTCAGTTGGGCAAATGTTCACCTCTAGAGTCTTTTAGAGTGTTATATATGTGTATATATATATTGCTTTTTACTTGTGGAAATGTGTTTTAATCCATGTCTCAAATTTAAAAAAAAAAAAAATATTGGTAGAGAAGATAGTGAAATGTGTGGTATTGATTAAAATTTTAGAATTAGGATTTTTTTTTCCTAATAACTGAGATGTTACAAAATATTCATAAGCACATGCACAAGAGGCACCAATCTCCCTGTAATTTCTTTGTCTCTGGCCTTAAGAGCGTTTAATTATTCTATGCACAGAAGAACATTTTTAGTGGAAAAGACTAAAAAGAAAAAAACAAACAAACAAACAAACAAACAAACCAAAACTGGGTAATCCACAGGGGTAAAAAGAAGCATTAGAAAATTGTTTAAAAAACCCAACAACACATCCCCCCCAACCCTCCCCTCCAAAAACACCTGAATGTGTGTGCTACCCAGTACTTGGCGGGTTTAACAGCCTATACTGCTCTGAAAAAGTAGCTTCTGCAGGTTGTCAGGTGTGATCCCACAACGTGTCCCTCAACTGCCTGCTGAGTTGCCCTGTAGGTGTGTCAGCCCTGTGTGCCCTCAGACAGAAACGCGTGCCAGTAGCTAGCCTTGGGTCTCAAAAAGGAAGCCAGCAACTTGCCCTTCAGGCATCAGGGAATCATGGAATGCTTAGGGTTGGAAGGAACCTTGAAGATCAGGTAGTGCCAACCCCCCTGCCATGGATGGGCAGGGACACCTTTCCACTAGACCACGTTGCTCAAAGCCCCGTCCAACCTGACCTTGAACTCTTACAGGGATAGGGCAGCCACAGCTTCTCTGGGAAACCTGTTCCAGTGCCTCACCACCCTCATTGAGAAGAATTTTTTCCTAATACCTAATCTAAATCTGCCCTCCTTCAGTTTAAAACCATTCCCCCTTGTCCTTTCACTACA
>KL265637.1:44741-62166 GCA_000699545.1 Podiceps cristatus | reverse complement strand
TTTAAAGAACTGCCAAATTTCCTGAACTGTTTTGTTTTGTTTTTTCATTTGGGCTTGTTTCCCAAGGACCTTACCTACCAGTTCTGAATTTATTGGACCTTTCCCTATTGAAGGTCATTAGTGGGTTTTTTCCTTGTTTTTTAGGAGGTGGGTTTTTTTCCATTTTCTGCACTTTTTATTCTTCTACAGTTTGGGACTTCTGTATTGCGTGGCCATGTTCATAAGTTACCTTCTACCTTCATGTTCTCAGCCAGCTTGTCCTGCTGCTCATTATCAAAGCTGGAAGCTCCCATTTTCTTATCCAAGTCGCGTGTTTGAATGTTCTCCTTAACACCTCTTCCTGGGTGGCTCAGGAGCCCTTCAGCAGCCAGCTCACCCCATCCGCAGGACTGGAAATCTCTGCATGATTTGAGGTTTCACACTGGCCAGAGGTCAGGGCTCTTTTCCAGAGTAAGTTACCTGCTGCTAGGACACCGGTCGTCACAGCCGCCGAGGAGGGGCAAAGGCAGCGAGCTCCGGGCATCCTTTCCCATCCTCCACACCCCTGTGGGCTTTTGTCCTCGAGCCTGAAGAGAGAAAGAAAAATCCCCCAGTTTTTCTGTCCCACCTGTGGATAATAATTGGCCAGGCTTCAGAATCACTCAGTACCGTCTTAGGTATGTAACCAGGAAATTAATTCCTCTTAAAATCAACTCCATTTTTTTTTTTTCCTATATTACTTCTACGTGGTAGTTTTAAAATAAGCAGTGGTTGTGTGGTAAAGGCTTAGTGGAGAGGGAGAGGGGAAATGGAAGAGAGAAAATCTCAGTTCCCCCTCAGGCATCTATAGCTTTAATCCTTTTTCCACCACACTAAAAAAAAATGAAGCATTCAACGAGGAACAAACACTGGAGAATAATAGCAGATGAGGCTGAGCTGTGCTAGTGACCTGATATATGGCCTTGGTTAAATTACTTTGTCTTTCTTTCTAAATGCAGCCTTCTGCCTATGAAACGAAATGCCTGCTCTCTGCAGAGAGAAGCAGTGAGGATGCATTATTTAGGGATCGCGCAACATGCTGAAGCAGTAAGTGTTATAAAGATGCTCAAAAACTTCCCGCATGAATTACTGGAGACATCAAGATCTGGCATCAAAACTTTGAGGAAAAGTTTCTGCAAGAGAAATATTTCCAAACAGAAAAGACCATACAGAGGTCTGGAGGGAGAGCAAAGGGGGATTCTTCCATAGCCACCTTTAAAAATTGAGAAATGTTTTTAGGTTTAATTTATTGTTTCTATTGTCGCTCTCCGGTGTTTCCAGAGCCACAAACAAAACTGCATCCCCCAACTGCCATACTGGAGATCACACTGCAAATAGGCAGCTGCAAATAGGATAATTGCTTACTTCTAGGAGAGAACCTTTAAATTATTCCAAACTTATGACACAATTCAGCAGCTCCAGTAGGTTCTAAAGCAACCAGGAAGAAAACAATGAAAACTTTAAACAGACCTTAATGCACTTTCTATTCTGTGTGGCAGAACAGGAATGCAAGTCAGTGGGCTTCTGCTCCTGAAAGACTGTCTTTTGTAACATGCACTTATAAATTTTTCAGAGCATCTCATGTAACTATGAAACACCAAACACAGAAAATGCATTTGGCAAAAGCCTATGAATGTCAGCAAGATGCTAAGGATGATAAAATCAGTCACCTGTTTTAGTGCCTGCTGTTAACTCCAAAAGCTTTAAGTGCTGTAAGAGGTCAGGTACACTGAAGAGATGTTTGGTTTCCTTCTCAATAACAATTATCATATTAAATCCTCTTTTAGACGGCAGGATCTGAGGACAGAAAGGAATATTTATTTGCAAAATTACGTATCTCTCATAAAGCAGCATAAAACAGAAACTTCTATCTGCTTTAAAGACTTTGCGTACAACTTACAGTCCCATAATTACTGGTGAAGAAACACTTGTTTGGGCAGCCCTCGGAGCCACAGCTTTACAGCACTAAAATGGGTGAAGACAGAAATCTTTTCTTAGATGTTTATGTCTGATTTCAATTTGAAAGTACAATTGTACCAGAAGATATCTCTAAAGTCTTTTTACTTTCTAATCTAACTGCCTGTTGTCTTTCTTTTCCCAGCCGCCACCAGAACCCCCTGCCCCTCCGAGCAGCCCCGTCCCCTCACCACCCCACGGGCTGCTTTGCTTCCAGGACACTGGAGTCACCTTCCTGTTGAAGGCCAGACTAAGCACGCTCTTAAACACCAGCCCTGCTTTGATAGAGCTGGACCTTCTCCTCTTCACCTGCCTCCCATCCTCTCTTTAACCCTGCTAACTCAGAGCTCCTTGTTCTGAACTCCCCCTTGTTTCTTCTCTCCTTTCCACCGACTGCTGGATGCAGTTTTTTTCAGAAATACCTGTCTGCATCCTTAGGCACCTAACAACCTCACAAATCTGGCCCGCAGTCACTTTATGCTTATATTTCCTAGGGAGAGCCCTTTCTATCGTATTTTTTTTCACCGTAGAGGTTTTTAACTGATTGAAGGATCTAAGATATCCACAGGCACTCACACAGGCATCCGACATACACCATTACATCTCGTGCAGCTCTGGCTTCTGCATTGCCAAACAACCCAAGCCTACTCTTACCAAGGACAAATGTTTCCCAGGGAATTTAAGCAGCCAATTCGAGAGCTTTATCAGTGTCATTTAGGGGCGATGTGCTCTCTCTCTGGCCATGTTCCTTGCTATTAATAAGGTAGAAGTGACCAGCTTTGAAGTGCACACAGATTCATAAATCCTGCTCAGTAGTGCTGAAGTTGCTGAATATACACGTCTGTTTTGGAAATGGCTTTTGTTATCAAGGAGAGAAAAGAGCCTGATTTAAGGTCTGCAAAACCTCTACAGCTTCACCGGATTTTTTCCATACAGTAGAGGCTTTACAGGAGCATTGCCTTCTGTCTTTACTACTGTCTGACAACACCTGTAGTAGCAACTATCCCAAAGCTGCAGAGAGGATGAGCTCCAGCGTCACCAGCAGTATCTGTCATCTTTTAGTCGTGCTGCCTGAGCACACAGGGGTCCTTCCCTGTAATCCAAACGCATAGTCCTAACCCATCATTTGAAATAGGGTCTGTATTATTTGCTCTGCATTTTGCTCTGGATTTTTCTCAAATTCCCATCAGCAAACACTCAAGCCATTAAGTTTGCTTGACTAAATAAACATTTGGCTCTGCAAAGCCACTGGTGCACATTACAAGGCTATTTTACTTTCCTATACACCCTGTTCATTAATACGTTGAACCTCAAGGTTCCCAAGAAAGGGCTGGCATTCAGGTAGTTTCAGAGAGAAGAGGCTGTGAGAGCTGTTCCCACTTCTCCTTCTAGAGTTTGTTGCAAAAAGATGGATGCTTTCCTTTTTTTCTTTCTTTCACCTGTTAGAGCTGCAGCAGAAAAAAAAAACACCTACGCTGTCTTAGTAGATGACTTTCTAAATACTAACTCAATAATGAATTTGACCTCACCTCTGAATGCAGAAAACAGCGGGGCCCGTGGCATCAGGCAGTTTTTCTGGTATTATTGAGAGGGTCTAGCTGTGACCAGGCACAGACAGTAAGTGCTGTGAATACAACTCATCAGGAGATGGTCCTTGACGCACAAGGATCCCAATCTAAATGAAACAGAGAAGTAGTGGGCGCAAGGCCACTAGCCAAGCACGCAGAGACTAGAGGCATTGGTCAAGGTACAGCCTGGCGCTTGGTCCTTATCCACCAACTTACTTGAGAGTAAGCCCAAGGATGGTCAAATTGCACCAACTTTACCTCTCCTGCAAGCTGTTGTTGATGTTGGGGATCATTTTGTACAATTTCTCATGCTTGAGCTTCAGGGCACAAGTCCTGTTCACAGAGGACTTGCAAAATTTTGTTCCCAGGAAAGTTTTCATGATCCTAATTGGTTAATCAAAGATCCCCATGTACAGTGTATTAGGTAGGTGGAAAATTAACAAAAATGTCATGCGCTTCAATTAATTCAAACTTACATGAGCAATAAATGCATCATTTGCATTATTACTAACACATACAATTTAGAGACATGTTTGGATATGAATCTAACATGATAGCTTTAGTAAGTTAATTAGATAATTGCTAAACATACTAATTGATTTTTAATTACAGAGAGTGAAGCTTGCAGCGGAGCCAAGACTGGCAGACTTCTCTGTCATTAGAGAACAAAAGGAACTTCAGCAATGCTTCAGCATCCCCGGACTCAGACGTGTCCTGTTTTCTGTACCTTTTTCTCTAAGTCATTCACAAACCCAACAAGATTTCCCCATCCTCTGATTTTCTTAGTATTTTTGAGATCTTCAGTCAAAAGAGAAAAAGCTTAAAAAAATCACAGGAGAAAGATATTTGCACACATTATCTTAACCTCCCCTTTCTGCCTATAAACATAAGTCCAGGACCTAAACCAGCCACCTCCGTAGATCTGCCACCAGGAATAGCTTAAAGTTTCCATTTTGATTTAGGCTTTACCAACTCTTCTGAGACCATACACATCCACCCTTCAGAAGACATCTCCAGTTTCTGTGCACAAGCACAGCAACGAGCCTCCCCCCAAGGAGCTGGAGGTGCAGTTCATCACAGAAGCAAATGCCAAGTTCCTCACAGTTCGGGGCAGTGGCACCTAAGATACTGTCACCAGTGAGGTGGCTGAAGAGCTTTCCTCCTTGTCTTGCAGACCAGTCTTCAGGAGGGAAGACTCAAGGTGCACGTCACTGTAAGAAGAAAAGGCAAGGAGCCATGGTTACTGCCCGGACTGCAATCCCAGGCAGGCCGGCCATTGAGAAGCCTCCAGGGACATGCTTCTGGGAGGACAGCGGAGATGCATCTCCACACCCCCCAAGAGCAGGGATGGGGGCTGGTCAACAAGCATCCAAGTACCAAACATGAATCTGTACCCTAACTGAGATGACCCTTGGTGGTGGGGCAGTGCCAGAAGCACCTAAGCCTTCGAGGTATCCCTGCCGTTTGCCTGCTCCAGCAAACAGAATTGCCATCTTCTGCACTGCCGTGTTACAGAGGGATAAGGTCCCTGAGAAGGGCCTGGGGAGGAAGGTCCACAATGTAATGACAAGCAGCCCAATGATGAGTTTGGGCCTCCCTTGCACATCAGCTTCTGAGCCCTCCCATCCTTCCGTGCTCCTCTTGTTCTTCATGGGAAGCCTGGAGACATCCTCACCTTTCCTTGCATCATGACCTTGCATCAAGCAGGGATCCCAAAGTGTCGCTGCCACTGTGGGGGTCTCATCTTGCCCCACCAAAAAGGGCCGATTTTCGGCATTCAGCTGCGCTACAGGAGCAGGGTATTGCCTCACCTCCCAGCACCACAGCCTCACTCTCCGAGGGAGGAGGGGACCCCCAGGAAGGATGCACAGCTCTCCTCAAGCCCGCCCACGGTGCCAGGGAGTCCTGTTTAAAAAGGATCAAAATCACCATAGAAACAAATCAGTTGCGTTTGTTGGTAGCAGTCTATATTACTTACAAAGTCCTTCCTTTTATTTGCCACCAATGTCTTGGAGGTCTGCAAGCCCATCTTTGTGCCACCTTTGCTTTGGCAGTTACCCCAGGGAGATTTGTTTCAGTGACTGAGAGCAAGTCTCTCGATTCATGCTCCTCACGCACTAAATTCTCCCCTGTCTGCACCGTTATCTATGCAAGAAACACACTTATTTAAGAACAGCCCAAAGGCTCTGCCTTTTGCGTTGCTCTGTGTGTATTTGACCATGAGATGTCACATTATTTTCACCTGTACTTGTTCAGCAGATCCCTGAAATCAGGGCATGAGAACAGATTTAGAAACAAAGGCAGCTTTTGATCTGCTGGAGTTTTTTGCAAAAGAGACCTGAAGCAGAACATCTGTTCCACCATCTTCCTCTGCGGCCCCTGCCTGACCAAAACTGTGCAGCACATCAGAATCAGCTTATTCGTTCCACAGCAAAAGGAAACTTTCTCTCGTTTCCTTCTTATGAACTGCAGAGCAAGGTCAGAGCCCAAGACAGCCCAAGGGCTGGCCAGAGGGACCTCTTCAGCACTAAGTACCTGGGACTGGCAAGCGGGCAGGAGAGCTGCCGTCAGCCGGGCTGCGCTGGCCGGATCGTGGCTTGAAGGGCGTTGAAGCTCGACTCGGCTCTGGTGAGGAGGTGAGTCTGGCTCTGGTTCACCCCTGAGAGGTGCAGCGCATCAGAAAAAAGCGGAGAGCGGCTTCCCGTAGTTCTGGCTAACAGAAGCCAACGATGACACTCCCTGTCTGCCCCAGAGGTGCCGGCTGCTCTGCGCTCCCACGTGAGAGTGGTCTCCAGTAACAGGACACGCACGCACGGGGAAGCACGAGGGACAGAGAGAGCATGGACAGATGAAGGGGGAGAAAATTTGTTCGGGCTTGTGCAGTTTCATAGAAAAAATAACTAAGAAATCCCATGCTACATATTGAGATAGCTAAATTCGCCAACATACCCAAAAATCGGTGTAGAGGAACAGTGTCTCTAAATAAAAACGTCATTCTCTTCAAGGAGTGAAAAAAATCCTTTGCTGGGAGCATCTCTGACTAGCAAAGTGCTCTCCAGAGAGGACAGAAGCCCCCAGACCAGCTCCCCACCCCAAACAGAGCTTAACTCAGTTTTCTTAAAACTCCTTAGGGTTGCTCCAGGCTATATCCTCCCTCCATCCAACTTAGCCTGTGAATGAGATTCGGGATGGGAAACGGGGGCTTTTCTCCTTCCTCAGCTCCCTCATGTTCAGCATCTGCGTATTCAGAGCTATTTCAGCCCAGAGACAGCGTCAGGATGGACCCCTGCGCATCCATCTACTCACTGTTCATCCGCTGGACTCTGGCTGACACCAGAGCAGCTACAGGTCTGGTTTTTACCTGTGCAGACAAATCACTGCCTGGGAAGAAGCCCAGCAGCAAGGTCGATATGGCGTAGAAAGCTGAACCCCCCGTCATGAAGATGCACCGTCCAATTTCGCACGCACGCGCTGAGCAGCAGGGCCTGCGCTGATGCTCACAGATACTCAGTAACGGACGCAGCAGCCGCAGCGGGTCAGGTCCAGATCCCCCTCCCCGTGTTAGGAGAATGCTAACAGCTCAGTGCTATTTCAGGAAACTTGATCCCAAACTGAACTTTTTTTCAGACTGTGCCGCTCACTCCAGATTTCTAAGTGGCAGTGACGCTTCACAGCCAGTAATAAAAAAATCCAGAAGTACAGCTGTTTGCTGTCACGGTGTCCAAGCCGATGCAGGGAACTGGCTGTCTTGAGGTCTGTGCTGTTCCAGGGAAAACAAGGTGAGATTTGGTGGTTCTGGAGATGGAGTCCTGGCATCTACTGGACTGACGTAAAGCCCAGACGTCGGAATGTCACAGATGTGTTCAGGGCAGCTCTCGTACAGCACAGGAAACCACCTGAAATTAGACCTACTTTTCCTTTACAAACGTGACATTTCTGGACTTGTTTGTGCTAAACCGAGAGGGATTATGAAACTTTGCTACTGAAATCCCACATAAAAGATTTTTGGGAGGCCTGATTACTGCATGTGTCTGAGACATGAAACACATCTTAAAACCTATTACTCCAATACGGCAACCGCATCCAAGAAGGCAAATTTCTGACAGTGCACTGGCAGTCTATTGCTTTTACTTTCCTTCATACTTCCAAAAATTATATTTCCAGGGGAAGCTCTCAAATGCAAGAATCCAACATTCATGTTCCAGGAATATTTTTCTCATTCTTACATAACAAGACCTTTTTCCAGTAAGATTTCTCACAGCTAAGCGCCTTGGAGAAATAGCCAGTGGAAATGCCAGGGAACAGTTCTCAGATTATGTGCAGCCTTTCTTTTGGCTCCCAGTTCTCCCCATGGCCACCCAAAATCCCTGTCTGTGCATGCTCCAGACCAGTTAGTTCCAGTTCAGGTGCACGGATGAGCTGGTGCACTCGCGTGAGATTAGATCCTTCCAGTCAACCACCAAAACTGCCCTCAGACTAAATGATTCACCCCAGGCACCACCTCGGAAAGGAAGAGGAGATGAACTTGACTTTAAGAGGGAATTTAAAGGCCTGGTGCTGCCCTCATCTTGCTATAGTGGGCTGCAGGATCCCTGCTTTTGGAAAGATTGCTTTTACTATAGCCAAGGAGGACGTGCCATAGCATAGACTAAAATAATTAATAACACACCAGACCTCAGTGGCCAGGAAGGAAACTCATCTAGGATGCTTCTCTATAGCTAAAACAGTGACTGAAAGTGTAAAAATGAAAGGTTCCGGTAAGCTCCCAGGCCCTCCCGAGATTGGTGCTTTATTCTTTTATTCTGTCTCACTCTGGCATCCATCCACACCAGTATTTTTCATGGCACTCACTACTCCACACTGCCACTGGCCAGGCACTTCTCTCACCCTCCTTGGGTCATGACTGAACATTTGTATTTATGAAAACATAATCCTGTTATGAAAACAAATCCTTACTTTTGAACAAAGCAAACTAAATCTGCCTCATTTTACCTCGAGCTATGGGATTGATCAACAGAAAGCAGGACAGAAAATGATGCTCCAGACTGTTCCTCCGTGCTGTTTGAACCCTTGAGACTCATTGCACAGCTGTTTAGCAAAAAACACCCCCATATTTCACCCTTCCCTTTCCACCTCTGTAGCAAACACCATTTATTAAAAGCTTTCATTTAGCTCCATTTCTTCCAAACCCTGTACGCAGCGTTTACGATAACTCACTCTCCTCATCGTTTTGGCTGCACATCTTTCCCAGGCCTCCCTAAGCTCAGCCTGCACAGCACCGAGGCCTGATCACGTCTGCGTTACGTGGGACGCAATGGGTTGTGACGCGCTCTCCTGGCGACCCGCCACGCCACGGGCGCTCTGCGCGGGGAGAGCCGGTTTGCAGAAAGTCACCGGTAAAAACAGCAAAGCAGTTCGCAGCTAGGAACGGAGAAAGGAGTTCTTTGCAACTCGATGCTGAAACAAAAGATTTGGGTGGCCTGGCGCGGCTGTTTGTCGCTCTGCGAGCAGGGGTGAGTGCAGCTGGGTATGGGTTTTTAAAAGCTGTAGTTGAATAAAAATGAACATTCATATCTCAGGAAGCCCAGAGGCACAAAGGGCGGTTGACTGATGGACGGATGAGGCGCAGCGGCAAGTTAATGTAGCCGGATCTCCTGCAGCTTTGCTGCGGGAAACGAGAGGAGCATCCACGGCAAAAGCACGCTGCCGCTGCCCTGGCCCGCGTGCTGCCGCAGAGGGATGCCAAGCATCTCCTATCCCAACCAATGACCTTTTTGTCCTGAAAAATGACAAGTTAAAGCGACAATCAAAAGGATTGCCTGCGGTTTATCTAGTCCAGGGGCGCGTGGCAGTGGCAGGGCCAGGAGCGCTGCTCCGCAGCCTTGGGGCAGCGCAGGGGCTCGAGCTCTGCCCCTGGGAGGAGGGATGAGAGGGGAGATTAAAACTCGGGCAGGGGCCCAGGGGGCAAAGCCGACAGGGCTGCACCCTGCAGCTGAAATCACGAGACGGCCAAAGCTTTATTACAGGGAAAATGAGAGCTATTTCAGAAGGTTTCAACAAAAACATTGTTGCTTCCATCTCAAGGGAAAGCCTTTTGCATTCTTTTATGGAAGACATGAACTTAACACCTGGCTTCATGTATAGGAATGGAGTCTTAGCAGGGCTTCTTTTTTTGTTTTAGTTTTGTTTGTCTTGTTCTAGGTTTTTATTCTTTCTTTTGGTTCAGAACAGTGCACTGCTTTTTGGAGCTTTTGCAGTGACAAGACTGTTTGGGTAGAGTAAGACCCATCACATACCATGCTAGAGGAACAGTGCCCCAGAAAATCGCTGGCAATTCAGACAGCCACCAAAAGACATGGAAAAGAACACTTTTAAATATTTTTTTTTTTAAATTCTGTCCCATTATCAGCAACAGGAGCTTTGAGCATTGACTTCAATGAGAATGGGATTTCAACTTTCAAAAGCCAGCATTTGGATTATTAAAACTCTTGTGCCCCACAAAAGGTTTTTATAAATTGCAAGGAGAGCTGCTTTTACTGACGAATGAACTGCAAAAGAATTTATTGAGACAAGGTCTGAAGCTCTGGCTGCTTGGCTGAACTGCCTGGATCGCGCTCTGCTTGCGCTCAGAAGTGTCATCGTCCCTGTCAAATCGCTGCCAAATACCAAAAGGTAGGGGGATAATTTGACCACCTAGATGGGACTGATAGAGCTGTTTGGAAAGGAGACGATTCAGCATCCCGGGACACGCTAAGGCATTTGCACGGAGTGTTGCGCAGCTTTGGAAGGCAGGAAAGCCCCACAGACAGGGGATGCACCGTGCCCGGTGACACCAGAGGTAAGCCCACTAGGTAACATATACGCAAGCTGCCTTCAGACCATTTCCTGAGGGGGAAGGATTTCCACTTTTTTTTTATTTTTTTTTTAGAAAACTGAACTAGAAAAGACTTCAAATTTGTAACTTTGTTTCAGCAATAGCACATGAATTTCACTGTGCAGCTTCCAGAGAGATTACTGACATTTCTACAGATATGATGGCAGATGGAAGTGCTGGTTCTTCAATATTTCCCTGCAGTGTTTGCTCTCAACTATTAGTATTGCAGTGTTAAATACCGTACAGGTAGATGATACGGGAAATAATTAAAGAGTTTGTAATTACATGAGGAGGTGCAAATTGCCAAACTGGGTTAGACAGAAGGTTCCCCTTGCCCAGCCTTGCTTCTGGCGATGGCTGGCTGTAGATGGTCGGGAGGGGTAAGGACAGGCATACTGCGATAGCCCTCAGCACATCCTCTCAACCTCCAGCACTCCTGCAGACCACCCTCCTCAACCAGAGGCTGTACCTTCATCTTTACTTTTAATTAATGGTAGATTAATTAACATAGGTTGAGCGAAGTATGTTATTACTACCATTGAATAGCTGTGCAAAACTGAAATCCTGTTCCTGTTTTAACAAATAAGCCCTCCCAAGCCTTAATATTAGAACACATCAGTGAAAAACACCTGAAACAATTAAACAGTGACCAACTAGTGGATCTCAAAAAATGTTGGCAGCAGAGACCTAAGAAAGAGCTTTCTGGCAATCTCAGCTAGACACCACCAGCATATGCTCTGTATTCATTAATGAACTGGAAGTACGACAAAGTAACAAATCTAGTCTTTCCTCTCCTTACACGCTGCCAGGAAGATTGACAAAACGGATGAGAGATTTACCTAGGGCAATCCAGTTCGTGTACTGATCCGTGCACACAGAAGCTGAGTGTCTTTAAATACAGCTGAGTACATGCAAAGAGAGACGATGCAGGTCACCCCTGCAAGACCAGAATCCGCCCCTGAAATGACTGACTCTGAATAAAACAGATTCTCAGCAGGCAAGAAAAATAACACAGGTTTGGGGGGTGATGCTGGGGCCAACAGGGTTGATGGGACTGGAGGCGGGGGGAGAAGAAAAGCATATGGTAAGTCGCCTCCCAGGACCCGGCCGCTCGCTGCGAGGTCTCTGGGTCACTTTCTTGCTGAGCTTCCAGGATCAGTTTTGGGCTGAAGCCTAAGAACATTAAGGAGCAAAACGGTAACCAGCCTTGCAGCTTGGTCTCTTGACATAGAGGTGAATTGTCCAAGAGGCTGAAAAATTAACGATCACTGCTATTTCTGAACATGTTAGGCTTGCAAAGGTTACTGCCTGGAGCTGGTAAGCCTTTCAGTTTACCTCTTTAATGCTTCTTGTTGTTCTTTTTTTTTCTTTTCTTTTCTTGTATTTTTCTCTCTTTTTTTTTTTTTTTTTGTTTTTGGGGGGGTTTTTTGGGTTTTGGTTTTTATCTGCAGCTATAATACAAACAGCATCTCAGAGGAAAGGGGTCCGCTGGCCACCAGTCCCCATTTGTCAGAGATGCCAAGGAGGATGCCCAGTCAATGTGAGAGCCCAGTGCTCTGCAGAGCCACCACACAGCTCCCGTGAGGGGTGCATTTGACCCCAGTAAAGGAACAGAGTAAGACAAGGATGTAAGCATGGAGCAACGAAAGGTTAAGGCATGGTGAATGAAACAGGAGAACAGAAAAAAGCCTCAGGGAAGTCAACAATTTGGGCCATGGTCATCCCTGGATGTGCTTAAATAGGCAAGGAAAAAAATTATTTTCTCTCTGTATACCTGACAGTGGTATAGCTGAGAATTCAATACTGAATATTGGTCTTGTGCTTTCATTTCTAAAAGGAGGTTGAAAAATTGGTGTGGAAAAGAACTACAGGAATTACTCAAGGACTGGGAAAAATGCCATGTGCTGAGAGCTAAATTGGAGAGGAAATGTGATTACACGGGATAAGTATCTCTATGGGGAGAAAAATACCTGGTACAGAAGGACTCCCTGCCGTTGTAGGGAAGCCAGAACAGGCAAATTAAAATGAGAAACCAGCCTGAACATCTTAGAACAGGCAGGAGCTAAGCACAAGCTTTAGCAGGACTGATGGGCCCTCCACCTCCTCCCCATCCAGGTCTAGATGCCTCCAGGGAGATAACCTTAAAGCAAAGAGCCATGAGGTCCCAGGGACCCCCGGGGGAGGCTCCGATATTCAGAGCACCAAGAGGGTGCACCAGACAGTCTGTCTCCTCCGCAAGACCTCAAGATTCTGGGCCCCTCACTACAAGAAGGACATCGAGGTGCTGGAGCGTGTCCAGAGAAGGGTGACAAAGCTGGTGAGGGGTCTGGAGCACAAGTCTTATGGGGAGCAGCTGAGGGAACTGGGGGTGTTCAGCCTGGAGAAGAAGAGGCTGAGGGGAGACCTCATCGCTCTCTGCAGCTGCCTGAAAGGGGGTTGCAGGGAGCTGGGTGTTGGTCTCTTCTCCCAAGTGACGGGTGACAGGACGAGAGGAAATGGCTTCAAGTTGTGGCAGGGGAGGGTTAGACGGGATATTAGGAAAAATGTCTTTACTGAGAGAGTGGTGAGGGACTGGAAGGGGCTGCCCAGGGCGGGGTGGAGTCACCCTCACTGAGGTGTTGAAGGAATGTGTGGGTGAGGCACTGTGGGACATGGTTTAATGGGCAGGATGGGGTTGGTTGGTGGTTGGACTTGGTGATCTTACAGGTCCTTTCCAACCCTAGCGATTCTGTGATTCGAAGTGGTTATTTGCACAGGGGGAATGATGCACTAGAACAGCCAGGGCACCACAGTGAGGAGCTTCGCTTCACCTGGGTCATCTATCCTGGCGAGAAGAAACTGTGTGGCTGCTGGTGTCTGCGCTCAGTTATCTCTGTAGAATCATATTTTGATCTCCATCTTCTAACTCACACTCCCAATAGATTCAGAGACACAAGAACCAGAATAGGAGGACAGAGTTTGTCGCTTACACAACGAAGGTTGTGCAGTTTCTTATCCTCCATGCACAGTAATCCTCTCGGGCTACAACGCTGACCTATCCAGCCCACCAAGGAGGGAGAAAAAAGCATCCGTAATTAATGCAACAGCCCAAGCAACAAGCTGAGAAACGAACCCCAACAGCAACACCACCTCACCAGCAACACCAGCTGAGAGAGGTGCCCAGAGTTGGTAAAACACTCCTTGATGAACAAACGCCATACATAGAATAGAATATCTGTTTTTCCTTCTCTGGCTTCATCTGTACATCATCGCCCCGTTACACCCGAGTGGAAAACCTCACAGCTCTGCCTGCTGCTGTACCACTGCTGTTAGTGCTAAAACTCACCACAAATTGCAGTGACAAGTTGTGTTCACCAGTTGTTTTAAGCACCTTTTCTACCTGTTGTTTTCTTCTCACTCACCTGCATTTCTGCCCCTAAAATCCCGAAGGTGAGAGCTTGCAAAATGCTTTACTGTCTGAAATGCAGCGGGTCTCCTGGACTATCATCCCCAGAATAGCTTTTCCAGCTCAGAGGAGAAAACTGGTGCGTCCAAGGTGTCTTTCACACAGCATTTTTGGTGGCACTCAGGAGCTGATTGTGTACAGGTGGGCAAAGGCCTTTCACAAATGTGAGTTGACTGTAAATTCAGCATGCACATACCTACTCACATTTGCACAAACAGAATTTTCAAGGGGTGAATAAACTTGCTGTGGCTTTCTCCCCCCTCTTACTCTTTTATTTCTTCAAGATTTATTTGGCAGTACCCCCAAAACATACTAAATTATTCATCCCTGAGAAAAGGCTATGAAATATGAAAATCCAGCTGCGAGCACATGATGTAGAAATAGAAGGCAAGGTTATTTATAGAGGTTATCCTGAACTTTTCCTTTTCTGTTTTCAAGAGTCAAAGCTACAGTAGAGCTGCAATTTTCAGTACAGTCCAACAGTAAGAATCTGTCACTCTCACATTCCTGAGGAGGATCTCATGGTGTAAGATGTACAATATGAAAACTTGTATTTATTGGGTGAAACAGCATAAGGCATTAACATTTATAATAAAATAAAAATACTGGCATGAGCGATATCAAAAGTGCTTTATACAGTACAAACCCAACCTGTTCTTGCTGTTTGGTTGTTCTCCTTGAAATACGTCACTGACTGCTGGGATAAGAAACCTGCTCAGGAGCACAGAGAGAGGTGTGGGCTCTTCTGCGGCGCAGCCCGTGCACCGTGCCGAGCTCCCCGGGAAATTACTGCTGTAAAAACGAGGCCATTGCAGTGACTGATCAGCCGCTTTAAATGGTAGATTCATACTAGGGAGTAACATCACTAATGTAAATAATTTATCTCGGAAGGATTTTATTAGGGCTATAAAATAAACTTCATTGTAAATGTTACAAATCTGGGAGGTTTGCAGGGCCATTGAGCAGGCACGCTGCCGGGAGCCTGCAGGCAGCCCTCATAGCTCACCAGCAAGGAGAGAAGTCGCGAGCTTGCTCAAGAGCTTGAGCAGGACTGATTTGCATCGGCAATGTTGGAAACATCCGCTCTGTCCTGAGGTCATTGCCATTGACAGTGATGAACACTGGAAAATTTTAAATACAAATTGGTGTAAGACCTCAGGAAGAATAGAGTGCTGAAACTCCAATACTTTAGGTGCTTTAACCAAAGACCATACCCCAAGTTTTGCTACATAGAATCATAGAATTGTTTTGCTTGGAAAAGACCCTTAAGATCAAGTCCAACCGTAAACTTAACACCACCAAGCCATGTCCCTAAGCACCACATCTACACATTCTTTAAACACCCCCAGGGACGGTGACTCCCCCCTGCCCTGGGCAGCCTCTGCCAGGCCCTGACAGCCCTTTCGGGGAAGAAATGGTTCCTCGTGTCCCACCTAACCCTGCCCTGGCGCAGCTCGAGGCCGTTCCCTCTCGTCCTGTCGCTGTTCCTGGGGAGCAGAGACCGACCCCCCGGCTCCAGCCCCCTCTCAGGCAGCTGCAGAGCGAGAAGGTCTCCCCTCAGCCCCTTCTCTCCAGGCTGAACCCCCCCAGCTCCCCCAGCCGCCCTCCCAGCACTTGTGCTCTACCCTACAAGTGCAAGGTGGTGTCTCCAGCCTGCCTGCGACAGCCTACCAATACCTCCTCCTTCTGCCAGAGGAGACCGGCATTGAGCAGAAAACTGACCTTCACATGGGGCACAACCACACACAGCCCATGACGCCCCTCACTCCACAAAACCTGCAGTTACTTCTTGGATCATGGACGGTTAAACTCTGCAAATCCAGGGCCTCGCCTAACTCACCCTGAGTTCAGTGTAAGGATGCAAAAACCAGGGTATTTCTGCTGTAAGAGGAACCCAAAGTAGCAGCCAAGAAGAACGTATTTCCCAGAAAAAGCAAAGTTGAAGGTTTTATATAGTGTCAGGCTCAGATTTTGAAGATGACAATGATGATGTGAAAAACCAGAAAATAAATTCCTTTTTCATCTGGTTAAGTGATTGGTTTCATTAACCATGAAAGATTCTTACCCAATTGCCTCTATAGCCATCTCTCACAATACTAATGTCACTTCGTAAATTAGGAGGTTTTCATCCTTCTGAGTCACCTACTACCAAACTTTTGCTGCTGTCTGGAATACCCTTCTGTGGGAACAACTCTCCTAGTCTTCTTTATAAAATGGATTCATCGGAAATATTTCTGTTTTGACAACTGAGTTCTGATGTCTCAGCCTTAGGGTTCATTTTTAATTGGTGCAATTTTTCCATTTGCTAGCAACACCTACTCCGAATGTTTGTGAAATCCATTAATTTGTCAAGGGAAGAATAATGCCCCAGTACTTCTTTCTTACTAAATTCCTATCACGTGAGTTGTGGTTCTCTGGAATGGACAAAGCTTTTAATAGAGAAATTGCATATAGTTGCTTCCTATATTTTGTATTAAAAAAAAAAAAAATGCATAAAGGAAGTATTTGAATTCCCACACTAGAGTTCTACATAACTTTGTGGTTTTGGCAAGAGACCTTTGGACAAAGTTCTTAAACACAGAATCATACTCAAAATCTGTCTATTCAAGCAACTTAAAGTAAAAATCTGGGCAGTTGAGAAATAAATTCGTCAGTTGACCTCAATAAAATATATTACCATTCAGGAACACTTTCCTTCTAATCCCAATATTTAACAACTAGCGTATTCAACAGTACTTGGGGTTAATAAGCCTTCAGAAATTGGGTTTAAATATCACCATTTCTTTTAATCCTGCTAAATTCTTAACCTCCTGCAGCAGCTACTTGTATAACTCAAACTGACACTCTTGTGCAGCGATGAGCAAACACCTATGTTTCTTCATTTTTTAGCTGGATCTAATATATTTAACGAGTTTTTTGTTTGGGTTTTGTTGTGGATGCTGTTGGAGTTTTTGTTTGTTTGGGGATTTTTTGGTTTGGTTTTTTGGGTTTTTTTTTTTGTTGGTTGGGTGTTTGGTTTGCTTTTTGTTTTTTCTCTTCCACACAAAATTTGAGGTTGTGATTCCAAGATCATTAATGCTGGATCTGTACACCAGTGCTTTATACAGATACAGTACATTCAGACGGGACCTGTGATAGAGAGTATTTGCCCACTTTCCACTTTCCTGAAAGATTTATCAAGGCACCAAGAAGAAGGGGGTGCATGATGCAGTCACAACGTTAAATATGCTTAAAGAAGTTAGAGTTAGTTTATACACTGTTTTCATCTCATACCAAAGGTCCCCACAGTCAAATAAGACCGCGAAGTCCCCTTCCAGATTATACCAAACTTTGGTCTTGAATTACCATCTCTGAGCGGAGCTGTAAATGCACACCTACGCTATCGGCATTTACTTCTTTGCTATTTTTGTCCTGGTGTACATAAGCACTACTTCGTGATTTCACAGGCTGAGAGAGTTGGGCTTGTTCAGCCTGGAGCAGAGAAGGCTGCGGGGAGACCTGATTGCGGCCTGTCAGTGCTTAAAGGGGCCTGTAGGAAAGAGGGGGAGAATCTGGTCAGCAGGG